>JAIPRN010004867.1:0-12984 GCA_025469175.1 Geopemphigus sp. TES_GeoC_2020
GTTCAAAAGTGTTGTCGTTTGATTTGCTATCGTTCGTGTACAATATATAAATATATATATATATATATATATATATATATATATATCATATGTATACTAATATGCGACTAACTTAATAATAATAATAATAAATATTTTAATATTATTATATTTTATATTATTATATTATTACGTTGATATATTATTATATTATTAAATTATAATTATTGTAATGTCTATTAATATTACCATTATACATTTAACTGCCAGTCGATATTTTTAAAATTTATTACACTTATGTTTATTTGATCCTTCGAGCTGTACACTGGAAAAAGAACTCCGCTCTTCTGTAAATACATTGTTCACATCATAATATTATATTGAGACTCAAGATTCGAATTAATTTCGTTTCGTTATCATTTCAGCGAACCATAAGTTTTACCGCAAGCTAGTTACCCGGGTCCGTCCGAATTCGTCCTTTTTTTGTCTAACTACAGCGTCGTTAAATAATTGTCGCCAAATCGCTTTGTGACGACTCCGATAATGTCGACTAATTATGTCGATGTTAAAGCTCGCGTAGGTCAGGCGATTAATCGAGTGTCAACTTCAATCGAATTCAATAGTGGTCGGGCGTGAATGTCGGAAAACGTGCCAAAATCCGACAAATGTCTACTGAACTAACCAGTAGTAGTCGTCTATGTGGTAAAAACGACGTCCAAATAATAGAAACCTCTGTGTAGGTCAAAGAAAAAGAAAAATACGGTACCTGCTAAAATCGTCGATTTGTAGTCCTTCGTTAATTGGTTAGATTCGTTCAGTGTGTTATGAGCTTGCTGCGTTTGGGCACGTGCGTACATTTTCACTTTCGGCTAAAATGAACACGACGATAAATTTGTCACCGACTGTAAACAAATTCGGTATTAAAAAAAATCTAGCTATATTTTAAGCGCTTAAAATGTTCCCACTTTTCTTAGTATCGTAACCGAATAGCAATAGATTACTTGAATACCCAATAAACGGACACGAAAATCTCGATAAATAAGTTACTTTTTTAAAACTGTACATGGTTATTTAATTTTTTTGGATAAAGAAACACAAATTTATTTTGAATGTGATTTTTACTTTTGAAACAATTTCAACTTATGTAATCAAATACTAAAATGACGCTGAAAAACTCATTATAATTTATTTATATATATATATATTACAATTTATATTATATTTTCAATTTTTACACTTTAGAATAGTCGGCCAATTAACTTTTTTATATTAAATTCAATCGATAGTAGAAAAACATTAGTTAACTTGTCAAGCATAAAATCAAAGTATATTTATGCAGCTAATGATTATTGTACCAATATTTTATCGGCGATAAATTCAAAAAATGAACATATATTTCAATCTAACTAAAAATTTGGCATTCGTTGTGCTATTTTCGTGTAATAACTGGTCTTCTTTATTAGTTAATTAAAAACTGTATTATATCATTGTTCATCAATTAATTGTGCAATTAAATTGTACATCGATGGAACTTTATTGTTCAGCAAGGCAAGACATCTTATCACACCTTAAATGAAATGAATATATTAAGCGGATTGAAAACTAATTTTTTCTAAGGAGATTATATAGAAATTTTTTAATTGTGCAAAGATGCTGTTTGTGGTTATGCAAAAATTAAATTATTCTTAATGTAAATATATCGTAAACATAATTACTATATGCATGTGCATGTACACATCAACGATTCCAAAATCTTTAATAATTTTACGCAGATAGTACGATTAATAACTAAAAGTCAATCAAAGAAAAATCTACTTGGAATAAAAAAATTTAAATCTTAAAAAAAAATTTGAATTTATCAACCTTTTTTTAGAATTTTCGATGAAATATTTTATTTTTTATTACACTAAAACTTACGCATAAAAATGTAAAAAATTTCATCATTTTATTGAAATATCGAAAATTGATGTCTACGATAACTTAGAAAAAGACTAACGAGTTCCAATCTTTAAATAATTTAAAAATTTATAAGTCTTAAATATTATTCGAAAAAAAACAGCCGTTTTCGTTCCTCTTTTCGGAGAACGTTTAATTTTTAAAACTTATGACCCCTTAAGTCACCGGCAGACCGATACTTTTTTGCGAGATTATTTGTAGGTGGGCATTTCCTACGTTATAGTAAGCCAATAATATAGATACGAAAGTATATTTAATTTACGAATATATTTACTGCGAAAACGAATATTTTTACTTTGGGTAGTTGCAACGTAATTTTAGAAACAAACTAAGTAGCATAGCCAAGAATTAATTATAAACGGAGAATAGAGCGGCTTCAATCGAATGTGATGCAGTCACGCGTGTAATATCAACAATATGGGTTAAACTGAGGAGCCCATACCTGTACTAATTATTACACATATTACCTGTGGAATAGAAGTACCACGGTTAGATTAAATTTATTTAAATTTTAAATATTTTAACAATAATACGTAATAACGTAGGTTGTCTAAATATTTGCATGAATATGTTTAATCTAATTTTAAACTTAGCTTGCTCCGATATAATTGTATTCCAATCCAATAACCGACAAATTCGATGTACTGAAATACTGAAAGCAAATAAATAAATGCTGAACGATTAGATATCGACCGTCGTTTTTTAATTAATTAATTATAAAAATAATATCCCAATTTTATTTATATCAATATTTACACGCGTTAAAAATCAGTATAATATCTTATACATAGAATTATTATGGTAAACCCGAAATTGTTTAATTCCCGTTAGTATATTTAAAGCGTTGTTAAACCGTACTATATGCGGTTTTTGTTTTTGTTTTGATCGATTTTGAATTTTGACAAATCCGCTGCGAAAAAAATATGTTTACGTGGTGACGTTACGACGTTGAATACGTCACCGATGACCAAGCATTCAAAAAGTCTCAGTAACGTGTTATAATTTTTGTATCTGTATATATATATATATATATATATATATATTGGTAAATAATAGAAAAAGGCAAACACTCTTTAACGTTACGGAATCTGTAAATGAATTACGAACAATATACAACTACGGTGTACGTAAATTAGCACGTTAATGAAAGTCTTCGTAGGATTTAGTCTAGAATAATGTTTATGAAACGATTTCGTGAAAAACAAACAAATCTTGTGGATTTACAACCCACGTAGTTTTTTGTCCGATTAAAAACAAAAACAAACAAAAAATTTCCGTATTCGACGAAATATAAATGTTGCGTTCGTTCGGGAAATCAATTATAATATTCGAATATTAAGTATTCGGTAAATATCCGATAGTATATTTTACATTGAAAATATGAGTAATTATTTCAGCGACGCGGAAGAAAAATCGCGTTTCTTTTTTCTTTTATTAATGTTTTATTTTTTTACTGTTCACTAAAAATATTTTAATTCGACTTTTATTTGAAAATAAAAAACTTTTCGTTTTCTTTTTATTACTTAAAATAACACAGCGTTGACCGAAATTGTAAGGTGGAGTAGTCGTTCGTTTCTTTTATGTAATGTTTGGTATTGATCGGTTTAAATATTTTTGATAAAAAAAAATAGTTTTGTATTTGTACTTCAAGGAAACGCCATTTGCGTGGACTTTGATACGAGAATGGTAGACCATTCGATTGTATAACCGTCTCCATTATAAATACTGTTATTCGAAATCGTTAAACATCGTTGAATTATCGTTTAAAAAAGGATTCTGTTGTTGGTGGGTCTAATAGATCACTTTATTGGCCGTTTTTACAGTTGTATTATTATTTTACACTTGAAATTAACGATAAATCGTTGCACTAGAAAACCATTCTAAACGAAATTCTATTTAACACAATTTTTTATAGATTTTCGAAATATAAAATTTACGCGCTTGACAATAAAGTTACGATATATTGTTTTTTTAATACTATTCATATGTCATATTTCTAAGTTCGTAATACAATCGCAGATGTTTTCAAAGATTAATTTTTTTTTTTTTTTTGATATCATAACAATGAATAAATTGATGACTTACGTTCGGATTAAAACAAAAAAAAATGATAAGAAAAACCAACAGAAAAAAATAACAGCTTATTGAATCAGTAGGTCTTTACGCAATTACGTTTGAGTCTGAGCGGTGGGTTTTTTGAGATTGTGATAGTAGATGATGTAAGGGATATAAGTTTATTATGGTGTGTGTTTAAACTTTAATGAAAGCGTTTATATATTATTTACGGTAGTTCACTAGTTGATTTCAACTTCAAATCGTTGTGCTTGGCAATACATGATTAGTACCAAAGAGTTCCTTAGCAATGCATGATACGTCAGAAGAAGCGCGTATTATTATGCTTAGTGCAACCGGTTGAAAATACTGAATAACCTAATATTAAAAAGTTGGAAAGAACTCAAATTCATAAAACCGATAAAATTGTCAACATATCCGTTTTACTTACGTCTACGAATTTATCGCGGTCGTAAGTGTGTATTAATAAAAACGGCGATTAAAAATTATTTGTCCTAAAATGTATGAAATTCAAATTTCCAAAAATTTAAAAGAATAACGATAAACAGAATTTAAAATAATTTTTCGAATTCAATGGTTCATGATCGCGTTTGAAATAATAATACATCTTTAACAACGTTCGAATCAAACGATTCGTTTGAACCGAGATTCTCCTTTGCTTTTTCTCCCAAGTACACAAATTCTGCTACCTTTGTTCTTCACTTCCACTTCACCCAATTCCTCACCCTCATACCCCTTTAGATCAAATAATACCACCTATTTTTCAACCTTCTTCATCCCCTGATGTCATTCCTTCCTTATTCTCACAACTCCTGTCTCTTCTCTCCTTAACACATTCCATCAGTATTTCAGTCCATTTTCAAAATTATTATAACCACCCTTACGCTACAACTTACAAACTGATTTGTCACTTGATCATTTCTTGTCACTCCACGCTTCGGTCTTATCATTACCATCCCTTGTTAACACTTACTTCTTGTTATACTTCCTTGCCTAACGCTCAACATTCTCCTGTCATTCACCGCTGTCTTATGAAATCTTTTCTAACTTAATCGAACTTCTCTAATCACACGAAAAACCAGACGTTTCTTTAAGTCGGCGTTTTATAAAAATCATAGTCGTTCATTAATATAGACCCTACATATTCGTACCTTATCATGCATCGCTATGCTTTGTACTGGGTGGCTATGCCGTTAACTATCCCAGGCTTGTGCCTGATGGGAAAAAGTAAGGGGTTGTTTAGTGTTTTGTAATTCGGACTACCCAAGTTAATGGGTACGGTTTGAGTATGTGTTGTATAGTTGGTAAGGAGTGTATTTCTCCAAGAAGACGGATGTGATGGTGGTTGGAAAAGGAATTTTTGTAGAAAATCGCTTTTGATTGAATTAAAATTTGTTAATTTACGAAGAACCGAATTTTTGACGATAGTGTGCGGTTCCGTTATCGTACGCATACCGATTTTCTGAATAGCTTCGGTAAATCACGCATCGCTCGTCATCATTGATTATTATTATTAATTTGAACAAATTTAAAACGAAAAACGCAGAAATACATTTTTACAAATATTATTTACGCCGTCGCGAGCAGAAATATTCGACCGATTTAAATAATTTATTACTTAATACGCAGAGCCTCATGCGGACCGTCGGTGCGCTGAATCGATATAATATCGCCACGTTATTCGGTAGACCGTACGCAGTCACATTTAATGTTAGTCCGACATTATAATCCGATCGTCATTTTTTAATTTTTATTAAACATTTTACCGGACCGATACACAATACACATAAATAATATATATATATATATGTTAGGATTAAAATCGGAAACAAATCACAATTTAACCAACACGAATAGATGATACGCTTCGTTTAAACTTGTAAACGTTATTAAGTTATTAAGGAAAGTATAATTTACATTAATTTACGAATAATACGCGAACCACGCTGATAACTATACGAAAATCCCCATAAAAATATTCTTGATTGCCTTATTATAGATTAATTCTTTGAAATCTTATTCCGAACGATGTTCGCGAAAATCGCGGGAATACGTAAAACGAACACGCAAATTGGCGTGTCAAGTCATTTATCGCCCGCGATTACAAATCGACATTTTTCCAAGAACAGCGTTGCGGGAAAGGTTCGGAGAAAGAAACGTAAATAATGAAGGAAAACAATATAGGTCGCATTTACGTTACGACGAATAAAAAAATTAAAACGAAATATTTTAACGCGTTTTATTAATTTATTTACGTTTTATTACCTTCGCGTTATACAACAGTACGTGGAGTTTAACGAAATAATAATAATTATAATAATATCATTACCGATGCTGTACGTTAATTAATTTTTTTGCGTAATCAATAAAAAACAAAATTTTTTAATAAAAAGAATAGTGATTCGGAAAATGTTATAATACTCGGTATATGGTATTCTATTATAGTCAAATTTTATGTTATCAAAACAATAAAAACTCGATTGTAAATATAAAACAATTCAATTAGAAAATCGACTTTTTGAATTACAAAAAATTATTAAGGATAATAATAACGGTAATAATAATAATAATAATCGTTACGATAAAAATAAAATAACACGAACAAACCATAATTTATAGTTAAAACTAAAAAACGTCGAAACGTGAAACGTTTTCAAGCGTCCTGTTACTATATTCGCCCTTCAAAATAATGACGAGGTATTGAAGTGAAACGGAATCGGAATTTTTAAATAAATAAAAAATTAAGGGGATCCCGGTTTTTTTAATAGAATTACAAAGACGATTTTCGATAATGTATGTAAACGCATTTTGTAATTGTGTGAAAAATAAATTATTATGTGTGTATATATCTTATACCTAACGTTTATCTGAGTCCTGGATGTGTCATTATGTACGAAACATTTTTTCTCTAAACATACATTCGATACATAATTAACAAAAATAACTAAAGTATTTTAGGACACTCGCGATTGATATAATTTATTAGACTTAAAATGAAAATTATTTTACGAAAAGTCAGCGAAAACATTCTCGATCCACTAAACATAGCAATATTGTGTATTTCCTTTTGTAAAAAATTTAGCACGTCATGAATAATATATACGTTTAGAAATTTGGTGAACGTCTTCTAGAAAATATTCTGTTTTAATTTTAAGTGATCGGTTATAGCGTATACACTAATTACGTATGCTATATTATATAATTTAAGGGGCTTTTTTGAAATATCCGTAAATTTATAAATATTATAAAGCACTTAGTACGTGTTTGTTATTACTGTGTATGCTTTTTCGTTAGGTAACGCGAAAGCACATAGAGGATGGGTATCGGCGTTTTTTATTCCGATTTAGATTTTTTCGCCTTGGCCAAAACGTGACGCTTCAAATCGGTCAGATATAAATTTTGTAAAAACCTTCAGACTCCCTTATACGTCTCTAGTGGCGTTAAAACTGATTCTACAAATATGGCGATAGTCTGTTCCGGCTCGCGAGATGTACGTTGAAATGGTCGACGTTTAATAGCGAATAGTTATTACGGACGTTGATAACTTTTCTCGTTGTTAGAATATATGTGTAGACAGGTTGTAAGGTAAATTTGACGGTATGGCCAGAATATCCGGCTATTCGAACGAAGCGATCGGCTTTGTTGCCGGGATTTTCGCCGTCGACAGTATTCCACTTAGGATCCGATTAGTACCGGCGTTTCGCGAAACGTGGAATACCGACGAAACGATATGCAAACGAGAAAAACAGATACACGCGGCGAGATTAACGTGCCAATTAATTTATTGTAATACGAAAACGTCGGAAAAATACACGCGCGACCTCGTGACATTTAAGGTGTTAAGTAATAGGTCGCTCGCGCGCGAACGTCGTAAAAGACGAAGCGTGGCGGCGGTAATTTCACAGCAAAACATATGCCGAATAGAAACCGTAAACACTTCAACCGTACAAAAGTAGCCAAGACTGGTTGCGCCAATCGCACGGCACCACCCTTTCCAAAAGAAGAGAGGAGCACACCGAGCCGGACGAAAATTGTTCGACTTTCATCACACCCGCTCTCGGACCAGACGTTACATGAGTGTGCACCGACCCGGTGAGGCCCGAACACGTCTACTAACGAACTCCGGAGTCATTTTTGTCGAAAATAAAATCCTCTCCGTGCTCGTGCTGCGGATAAGCGATTGATACAAACCACGTGAAATAAAGAAACTTTTCGAAGCGCCGAAAAATTCGAAAATTCACGTCCGGTGTTCCCTAGGACGGATATCACGACGGTTCTTAACGAAATTTTACGATTCGGATCGTCCAAAATGTCATAATCCGGTCCGAGCGAGTGTTGGCCAAAAGTTGTTTTTTAACCGCTCTTTGTAGGGGCCGCCCTAATAAGTCGCGGGTGAAGCTGTTTTTTTCTTTTGATTTATCCAACCCAAGAACGTTTCGCGTTACAAAAACCGTTCACGATTCGGGTCGAAAGTAATAACTAACTATACATTTATTATATCGTTCGAAACGCGGCGCGAACATACATGATATCTATACTAATGCAAAATCAAGTCCCACCGACCTATGTACACATGTATATATATATACGCGTGCGACACTCTTTGAATCCTAAACGGGCCGACATTATATTACGAAATCGTATAAAATTATTACGCGCCTCGCGATAAAAATAACGCGACAACAATGACGGTAACGACGCGAATATTGTAAACGCTTCCGTATTACGCACGTGTTTATTTGTACATTCGTGTTTTACGTTTTTACGTTATCGATCCCACCCCCGTAGACGGTTCTCATGGTCGGACATTGTGTTGTCTTCGACACGCCGAGAATCTCGCCCGATAATAGGCGTCCGCATGTTTCGAAAACCGCACACGTCCGTGCACGAATCGACATTGTACGCGTACAATACTGACATGAAAAAGTGATCGCGTTCGTAGCGCGTGTTTCACCGTTTATCCCGTCCGCCTTCGGAACGCGAACACGTCGCACAATCCGCGAATAACGTTGAATGAATCGCGCGCTTTTGTCGAAATAATTAAAACGATCTCGAGACGGTGCTCCACTCCGGCTCCCGTTACGCGACACAATACGCGCACGTCGACAGCGGTGTCTAACGAGTGATCCGGATGAACAATTTGGTCAGTCATGTTACGGACATGTGAGAACCACTATCGTCGCTTCGATAGGTCCAACAACATACGTTCAACACTAGGCTTTATGAACAAGGGGGTAGTAAATGAGAATCGTCGAAATATACGGTCTTATACGGAAACATATTTTGTCGGGACTTCCTTGACAATTCTGTTGAATGGTTTCGAAATAAACACGCAATCCTCAAGGAATACATTTTATTTTTATTTCGAAAACGTTTTTTTTTTTACAATAAACCTTATCTTCTTATCGATGTTTCGTACGTTATACTGACAAAATATAACGATACGATATTTCTTTTAAACTATTGTTATTATCGAATCACTGAACACGATAATTTAGAACTGGTTCGTTATTATTACTATTATTCTATGTAAACTAATAACTCTTCGTTAAATTTGAATTAATACAGGATTTATTATTAAAAGCCGACACGTCTATTACGTCGTATAAAATTCTATAAACGTAATTTAAACAACGAATATATTTGCATTTGAAGATATTAATACCGGATTATGGGCACGAAAGCGTCAGTGTTGTTTCTTGGACATCGGGACATTAGTATACTTATAACTTGATTAGTGACGACGTCTCTTGGAATATCGACAATACGATAAGCAGACGAAGAAAATGAAATACGCTTATGTACTGTTTGGGGGAAAAAATTCGTTTATTTCGTACAACGATAAATTAAAAATGCGCGTACACACGCGATGCTCGGGTATAATTTTTTTTTTTTATTTTAAAAACTTCAAGATATATCTAAATAAGTTTAACAATTACAATAAACTAAAGGAATAAACAGAACGAAATGAACAAAACAAACAAAAACAAAAATCAGAAAGGGAGAAGAAAAAACAACAAAAAAGTGGATTACAAAAGATTAAACGTTGAAGCCCGACTTGGATATAAAGAAAAAGACAACTCTAGACGCTAACTCATATTCAAGACTAAGAATGCAAGGGAGATTAAGAGGCATATTTAGGGATTCAAAAAAATTGGAAAGGGCAACGCGTTTGGTAGATAGGGAAAGGCAAACGGAAAGGATGTGAGAGAGATCACAAATGGCTTCGTTTGGATGGAGGGGACAGAAAGGAGAAAAAGTGAGGCCAAGTTTATGAGCTGGTAATAAAGAATGGCCCATGCGCAACCGGTTAAATTGGATAATGAAGGATGTAGAAAGGTTTAAATTTTGAAACCAAAAAGAACTAGGAATCACGGGAACGATAGATTTGAACCTAGCAGCAAAATTAGCTGGAGAGTTCAACCATTGGGAGAGCCAGAGCTTAGAAGTATGATGCCTTAGGATAGGAATGAAGTCAGTGAAAGGAAGATTATAAATGGAAGGACGGATTAAGTTAGATGTGGATTTGGCCAGTGAGTCCACAATCTCATTACCATGTACACCCATAATGCCAGGGATCCACAAAAATTGGATTGCGTAGTCGGATTGATGAAGACGCGTAACAATGGATTTTATATAGAAAATGAGATGAAATATGTGGAAATTAAAAGGATAAAACTTTAAGGATTGAAGACAAGACAAAGAGTTAGGCGCTATTAAGAATTTATTGGGAACCAAATTTGAAATGAATGTTAAGGTTTTGATAATGGCAAAACATTCAGTAATAAAGGAAGAAGAGAGGGATGAAGATTGTGAGTAAAAAAAACATGTAGTTCAGAAATTTAAAATGAATAGCAAGTCAAAAGAGATGAAACTAACTCATCAGTGAAAAAAACAATGAAATTAGAAAAATCAATATTGTAATTTGAAAGGATTTTATTTATTAAGGAGAGAGACATATATTTAAGTTCATTAGAAGATACATTTAAAAATGGATTTTCAGTGTGAATATGTGGAAAGTCAAGCAGAGAATCGTAAGATTGTTCATATAGTGGTACTTTAAATGAATTCAAAATAAATTAGTAAAAATCTGAAAAGGGGTGTGCTATAATTAAAAGAACTGGCATTGATTTAAGAACATAACGCTAAGAGACAAACAATGAATAGTAAATATCAAAAATTGTATGGCTTGAGTGCGATAGAGATTTCAATAGAAATTTCCGGTAATTAAACGGCAACAACGATGACGGCAACTACCAAACAGTAAACTACGAAACAAACACCAAAAGATAGACGACGCGACAAACGAACGGTACGACTGTCGGGTAAGGAAGAAAAAAAACGTAGATCGCGGAACCACACGAGACGGACCCAACCTGGCGGAAGAAAAACGGGCAAAACATAAAGGACTCTCGTCACGACCATTCCCCACTTCCGGGAAAGTTGTCCGAAAAAACGCATCGACCCGACAACAACCCGAACAAATAGTATAACGTACGCTAAAAAATAAGCATATAAATAAACAAAATACGTACGTAAGTCGAAAAAACGTGTGTTTGTTTCGTGGAGTTTGTATACCGTGACATAAGCCTTGTAGGATTTATTTATCCGATGCGCGTTTTTATGTTTAATTTAATTCTTATACGTGAGATAATAAAGCGTTGTAAATTACAATTTTCTTTAAACCTATTATTTTAAGACGAAATTAGATAAGTGAATGGACGATAAATGAAAGTTTCCTAATTACGATTGGTAAAAATACGTGTCGGGTCAATAAACATTTCGTAGCGGTCGACACGTAGTTTCCAATATATATAATATACAGTTCATATTATATGGAAGGATTTTTTACCGCCGGCCAAACTACATCTCGAGAAATATCAATAATAAGAGTTAGATATTTTTATTTTTAGAAAATTTTTGCTCGTTCATCAAATTTATAACAAATTCCGATTTACGTAAAACTACGACTTTAATTTTTAAATTCTCAAACGGTAGTAGTTCAAAATCCGAGTAATAAGCATTTCAATTAAAGACACGACGATGAGAAAAAATACCGCATTAGACGATGAAAATGTTCACTTTTGAAAACGCTACGTAAGAAATTTACGAATACGTGACGCAGTGACACACCCAAGGGGATGGACTTCAGTTCCAAGCCGTTTAGCGCGTGCAATAGTATCGAATATACCGAAATATATCAACATAAATATTAGGCATTTTGGCAACCACCGCAGAATAATGTAAAACGATTTTGTTACATACCTCGTCGTTTATAAATAAACTCAATACCAATAACCAAACCTCTTAGTATTTACTGACAAAAACTGAATACCGATTTAAGTGAAGCCTTTAAACATATAAATAACGTTGTAAATTTATTATTCGAGAAAATACTGAAACTACCTTCCATAATTTGTTTATATACATGGTAACAAGATCCATGAAAATCAATGTACAAATTAATATTTCGAAACTTTCTAAATAACAAAAACACCGGTACAATACATAGCAATGAACACGCGCCCCAGACTGTTATAGATTAAACTGTTTTTATACAATTCATTTTTTCAATTATTCAAAAGTAAAACGGTCGTTCGAATAAATACAGAGATGTTATATTTGGTTTTTCAATCGTAAATTGATTAAAGGAATATAATCCTCTATCAAATAACCAACAGATTTACGTCGACTTATAGATTTTCTTTTAAAAGAAAATTATACCTCATTTAAGAGTGCATTGGATGCGCATAATCAAAATATGTATACTTTGGTTATACATTTTAGTTGAACTATTCGTTACATCTTGTGAAGCTGAACGAGCGTTCATATCGCTTGAAAAAGTTCGAAAATTTTAAAATACGCAACATCTGAAAATATATTGAATTGGTTAGCTACTTTTAATATGCATGGAGATGTGCTAATTACAATAGAAGAAATTATAAATTAATTAATTGAAAGAAAGTGTTGCTTGGA
>JAIPRN010004868.1:0-12978 GCA_025469175.1 Geopemphigus sp. TES_GeoC_2020
CGACCCATGGTCTTCGCGACCATGTGCCACGGCGCATCTTGAGTAGCGCCAAGCGCTAATAGAAGGTGCGCCGGGGTAAAGGGGCTTGCCCCTCAAAGCCTAGGGTTTACTCTGTACATTGAAATTATTCGCTCCGAGTTCTCTGAAGAAGAGGCATGTGATAATTCAACTAGAGATGAGGGTCGTCAATCTGTGGCCAAGATTCATGTTTGGAGCCAACGAGATTTTTATTATTATTTTAATAAATGGAATAAACAAAAAATAAAGAAAAAAATTACATATTTAAATGTATTATTAATATTATTGTACCGTCATACTTAAGATAAAAATAAAAAAAAAACTAATAAATTAAAACTAAAACGTACATTACCCGTGTTCACACAAATAATTCATGGTATCCAGCCGAATACGGCCCATACCACTGGTGCGAGAGATTAAATATTATTTCATACTTATCGGCTGTGGATATTGAGTCAAACACAAATTAAAATTAAAAGAATGTAAAAATAAAATGGAAACTGCTGTAGAGAAATATTTCTTTGTCCGAGGTCGAAAAGAAAGTGAATAAGTCTGTATCGAATAAGTAGATGCGACTATCGTACAGAGCTTATCATTTAGATAATCATAATCATTGATCAAAGTGCTGAGCCGCAGATAGCTTGGACGTAATAAAGTAAATGTTATAAGTATGGTCATCTATAGGCATGTATGAATGTTATTACGTCTTGTATGTATTCTTACATATAAGATGAAATGCCAGTGTCTGAAGATAAAAGTATAAAAGCATTTCCGATATTGTCGGTATTTAAATTACCATCTGTTTTATTTTTAATGGCATGGTGTTAATTGTTCATCCTTCTGCACGCAGTTTCTCCTGTTTAAATCTGATATATGGCAAACGTTCGAGGATAAAGGCATGGAAAAATTGCACACTCTACATTTCCATGCGTTTCTCGCCCACTGTCGTACTTTTGTCACGTCACTGAATATTCATATTTCAGACAGTTCAACAACCGATATGCTTTGTGGGCAATCAAAGCGCACAACGTGTCCGAGATATATTCGTTAGACTTTTTAACGCCTATCGTTGTTCGGCACAGCATTTTTCCCATCTTAACTTATCTATCACAAACATATATATATATATATACGCACGAGAATTAGACCTTATTGAAAAATAATATAATTGCAAATCCTTGAAACAATATTTGTTTCCACGATTTTATACTCATCAACAACACAACCCAATTAACTATTTACTTTGACTCGTATGAAATGATTAAATCATGTTTTGATATTAATATTAGGCTTAATTAATTCAACAAAATAATTCACTTGAACAAATATGTAGGTACAATGTTCTGTAACTAAACAAATACTTATGCTATCTTCAGAACATTATAAAAGATCGTGCAAAGCAGTAATAACAATTTTTTGTTTTTCAGTAACTACTATAATAATTAAAAACCTATACAGATTTGTTTTCATAAAAAGAAAAAAATGAACGTGATTTCTACACAACGTTATTTTATTTTATTAACACTGACATTTGTTGTAATGTTTGACAACACATTGGCAATAAGCAGTATGTTTTCATTTATAGCTAAGAAAATTTTCTTCGTGCGGCTTTTATTACACATATCTCAAATCTATGATTATATTTGACATAAGTAAAATAATTAAAGAAATTTATTTTTAATTTTTATAGAAGAACGTAAGTTATACAATACTGGACATTTCAAAAATTGCGTAATTTAATATAAATTTTAAGCAGTTAATTAGTTTAATTTATAGAACGGTATACAACTTAAAATAAATAAACAATACATATATATTTATAGTAAAACCTAGCATATAATAAAAAGAGCATTTTTAAACATATATATAATATAATACTAATATTAAGCTAACGTAAAGGCTATTATTGGTTGAATATATCGTATAAACATTAAGTTGACTTAATAAAAAAAGGAAATGGTAAAAATAAAATTTAGCAATGCAGTTATTAGTTATGTATCCTACTATTACTCCTTGTGTTCCGTAACATATATATAATTATAATAAATAATGAATTAGTGGTTATTTGTTTAAAACCAAGATTTATCAAATTTCTTTTTAAATTATTTTATACTATAAATTCTGTAATTTAGGTAAAAAAATTATACACAAATAAAAACAAAATTTCTTCTTTTTCAACTTCCCGGTTTATTATGAACCTCTATATTCCTTTTTGTTATACGCCACTCCAAAAGTCTTGTGACATTTTATATATATATTCTATGAATTAGATTATAACATTCACCCGACGAATTCAGGTTTTCCATATAATCCTTTTCTATTTATTTTGTTAGCTAATATTTCTTTCATTAATTGAGCATAAGCTGTCCTCCAAAAATATCTAAATATTCTAGACGTTCACTCATTGTGTACGATAAAATTTTTAGTCCAATATATAATTTATATGTTTTTTGTTTTTTCCCCACGTAACGCTGCAACTCGACGTAACAGATAAAATCACTACTTCCTAGTAACTTTTTTTTCGAACGAAATTATTCTTCTCAAATATTCTATGATCTTTGATCAGAAAATATTCGACTATGTAATTACTGATCAAAATTAACTCTAGTTTAAACGTAATTTCAAGTTGTATAACGGCCATCTCGATTTAAGGAGTTTCATGATGCTGATTATGGCGTACTATTGTTCGTTCGTCAATTTCTTCGTTCGTTTCATTACAGCTGTTTATGTCAATCTCAATGTGTCTAAACACATGCTCTATCTCGAAAATTAATTATTAACGATTAACTATAGTATATTCTATATTTCCTTGTAATTTATTAAAATAACGAATAAATAAAAATATTTAATAGACCGTTAATATTAATTGTATAATTTTATTATTTAACGTATTTATTATATGACATTATTATATTTAAAACATAAACGAATTGTGATAAAAATGAAGTATATGTGTAGTTATAATAATATGTTATATAAAGTATTAATAACATTTATAAATATTTTAATTAACAATAAATTATATTATTTTGAATTTTAGAATGTTTAAGTAAGATTGAAAGATTATAATAAAATAATATATTTTGCATACTAAATAATATATCAGTAGGTAATTTATATACACTTATTTGCGGAATTTATTTCCCCTAGAATTAAGTAATGAAATATTTTTGATTGCGAACAAAATAACTAAAAGTCAGTTTTGTGATATATACAATATTCACTATTCACCAATAAAATATAATCTCGCATTCTTAATATTGTTCATTAATATAATGTTGTAAATATACATAAACAAACGTATGTAATTTTTTTGAAGACATACGTAAATGTGTTTAAAAAATGTTTTTAATTGTTTTAACACTTGCATGAAATAATTTTTAAATATAAGATGGAAAAAAGGGGCATGAAAAATGTATCGAACAGAGGCAGTAACTTTTCCTAAGGCGCACTTGCAAATAATCAATATGTAGTCAAATCACAATTATCTGATGAAATAAAAAAAATGTCCGATTAGAATTAATTTTCATATTCATAATAGGCTTCTGTAAGTTATACACGATATATTTGTTCTTTAATTTTAAATTATTACGAAGAAATAAATTATAAATTTTCTGTAATATTATTTTGAGTGTTCCAATAAGTCTTCAAGTTTATTTTATCAAAATCAATAATTGTCATTATATCAATAATTTAGAATGTTTTTAATTAAAACCTTAAAAATAAAATTAAGAATTATTTTTATGTATTAAATATTAGCGATCCGTAAAAACATGTACAATATTTCTGTACAAACAACTTATATTCACGCTTATCTCCTAAATCCACTTACTTATAAATACATTTTATATAATCAAAAATATTTTTGAATAATAAGTAGAATTCTAATCTACTATGGTATTTTATGTATCAATAACTCTCCTTTTTAGTTATTGAATTACTTATAGTAAAAAATATCAAATAAAAATAATATAATTAAAATTGTTGTAATTCAATAATGCTTTATATTTTAAATTGAATATCTAATAATTATTTAGAAATACTGAGAAATATTGGAAAGTTTGACTGTAAGTAAAATTATACATATATTCCCTTAATCTATTGAAATATTGTTATTCAAAATAGTTTAATAATTTTTAATACAACCAAATAATGATAAGATATATATCAAATAAAACAATTTAATTTCTTTCAAGCACAAATTAATTCTGAAGAAGCTGTCAAACATGTGTATAACGTATGGAGTAAGTTATGATATAATCTAAATTAATACATATTTTAAAGTAATAAAGTAATACATATTTTGAAATCGATGTAATGAATTTATTATACTAATATGATGTTTAAACATTTTTATCTTAAATTAGAAGAAAGTGATTTTGAAGGAATGCGCACAGGTAATTTACTATTTAGCATTACATATCATCAGAAATAAATACATAATATAAACGTTTAGTACTCAATGTTCTTCTAGAATCACTACAGTTACGTCATTATCAAATTTTAAATTGCATAATTAAATTATAATATCAAAAAGTAGATAATCACATGGGAATATACAAAAGTAGTACCATTTAAAACGGCTCACTTGGATATTAGACTTATTTATTCCCACTTGAAACACATTCGGTCGTACTGAAATGTAAAATGTAGGAAAAAATATAAACTCTAATTAAAATAACATAAAAACGATTGTATAAACATAGCTGTAACAAAATCGATTACATTATAGATTCAAAAAATGTAAACGCAATGAGTAGGTAGCAAAAATATAATTTGATTACGCATAACAAAAGATCAATGAGTCTTTCATGAAGGAAGTGAAGTTACACTCAGGTTCTTGGACGAATGTATCGACATTACAAAGATCCTTAAAATGCCTCTTACGTAGTCAACCTTACTCTAGATGAAAGATAATTTTTGTTGGATTAGACCAGATGTATCAAACAAATTAAATAGTTGATGTCTTTATTTATAAATTTCTTATATATTAGGTTTGATTTATGGATGCTCAACGACAGTTTAATTAGAAAATTCGTATTAATTAATATTTCGGTCGCGGCTTTATTAAGATACTGTAATAACTCAAAAAGAGAAAAAAATGGAAATGGGATAAAGCCGGTGGTCTTTCGATGGACTGTACCTACCGACTGGCTGGTGGTTTACCAACGATTAACCAATGGACAGACGATCTAATAACTAACAGAATTTGGACGGGCATAATTTTTGTCTTTTATAGCAGATTTGTCCGGTTAGATAATTGTGACGTATCGGGCGTCTCTTATTAAAAAGTCATCGAAATCGGCTTGTTTTGTCTTTACGGTTGTTTATATGTTATTGTAATAACCGTAGTTTATTGAGTATATTAAGTTTATTGTTTTTCGATATTTTCCTGTTTGCTTATTAATGGACACGTGTTCGTTTGATTTGTACCCGTTAGCTTGATATATTTTTTATATAGCTATGTAATTATTGTAATATTTTTTGTATAAATGGACTGTGTTAATTCTGTGGTTATCGTGTGATAACGACTCAGACAACCAGCCTCTATTTTGTGTACTATATATTATTATTATTGATATTTCATTAAAATATGGTCGGTATTTTGAAAATTCCAAGCGTCGTTCTAATATTTATTCAAATACCATCTTTAAATACATTATTACAGAAAATTACAATGAAATATTATTATGATATTAGTTCTTACAATTTTGATATATGTGGATATCATTGCAATACACAATTATTGTTGTTTACATGGTGAAAAGTAAAAAAATGAATATGTTTCCAAAATTTTATTCTAATAAAATGCTTTCCCAAACATAACAGTATGTACGAATACACTTGTAATATGTAAAAATGTATATTTTTAAATTATATTAGCGAAATGGACTTTAATAAACTGTAGAAAATATATATTTTTAGTTCGCTAATTATTTTAGTAATTATATTACGTCTAATATAGTTGAATTGACTGACCAGTTTAAAGGATGGATTCAAATTACCGAAACCTATGTAACTTATATTTTCCAAAATTTTAAATTAAGTATGTAATATATTCGAAAAAAAAATGTTAAAAAAGCTAAAACAAGACTTATAAAATTATCAAACGTTGTGATAATCATGTGTACAAAACTTTTTTTTTGAATAGATGAAAATTCTACTGCCAATAATCCAGAACTTATAGCTCCAAAAGATTGGTGCGATAAAAAACAAAGTAATAGAAGTAAGTGTAAATTAATTTTATTGTTTTGCAAGTCTCTGTAAATGATATATTGAAAACATCATTTATGAAATTTAAAACACGAGTAATATACAAAACTTGTCAACGTATCATAATTAGAAACAAATTTTATTTTATGAAAAATAATCGTAATTATTAACTTTTATAAAATATGACTTTTATTACTTCCATTTAAAAGGTTGTAAAATATGCAAGAGTAAGTATATCTTAACATAATATTTATACGAAAAATATGATTCACAACTTAAAAAATTTTAAATTGTCCCCTTGTAATAATATCATTATTATAAATTTTATCTTAATGATAAACGTATTTCCAACTATGCATCTTATATATAAAATATAAATTTTAGTCATTGTTTTAATTATTTCATAATATTTTACATCCTTTTTAAATACAATAAATATAAATCACTATCAAATTTCATTCTATGTATTCTCAAATAAAAATAAATTAATAATAATACTATTGCTATTATTAGTATTAAAGTAAATTTTGTTTATTTTAAATAATTATATAGTGGAACTGAGATTATTTGGTGGTTAGTAATTTGTATATTTATCTATGAAACAATCACTATAAAAATAGCTAAAATAAATAAATGTATTAGAGTTATTAATTTGTTAGAATATTATTCGTCATATTTATAATTAAATTAATAATAATAAATGTAATACAGATCATGTTTTAATAATTGATACATTCGCCGGAAAAAAATTAGTACAATATTAGAAATTATCAGTAAAAAAATCTGAAATCAATTATCCATGACAAAATATTCGATTTAATATACATCAACACATTGTTTTCAAGAATGTTCGAGATTTAATATTTAATTTTACTTATTTTTCTTATATAAGTTTTAAATTAATGATTAATGATTATTAATTAGGTGACCTAATTGAGGGTCAAAAATACGAGGGCTACCTCAAAATCAACCTAAGACGGGAATAAAACCTAAAAATATTAATTAATTACTAAAAATAGTTTTATCAACATATAAATTACTTTTCTACATAATCTCTCTTTAAGTCTATACATTATTTAAACACGGGACGAGTATTTGAAAACTTTCCTTAAAAATTGCGTCTTCAATGTTTTGAGCAAATTATTTACTTCATTAATAAATGGCTCATTATTTACACAATTACAAACGTTATTGAGCGTGCAGCAGTGTGTTATCATAGAGAAGTACTACACATTAATAAGTATTCCTCGTCTTCAGTTGGTTTAAATTGCTCTTCTCATCTTTTCTAAAGTTTCACAATTGTACTATCACTCATTAGTATACTGCCGTAAATACACGTAACAGACGATAAATTTAAGTTGCGCTATTTCCTTCAACTTCGTAAAAGCCAATAATATTATTTACCTCATAGGCGGCAAGACATAATATCATCTCCATGATATATTAGCAAATATTAGAAAAATACTGAGCAAAAACTATCAAAATCAGGCGTGTTATAAGAGAATAATATACTATTATACCTATGACATGTAATAAAGAAACGCCATTATGTAGTAAATTGTAAGATACAGGAGAATAATTTTAGAATGACCCTCGTATATTTATTTACTAAGTATCAATGTATCGTATGTTAGGTACCGCTAATGTCATCATATTTAACTATTCGACCACCATTGCATCATACCTAATTTTACACACTATTCCCATAATAATAAATTAAAAGGGTTTTAATACATATATATATAGAAGGAAATAAAAATCGTAAAAAAATTAACTCTATTTTCCCTTATTGTAGATACTGTACATTCAGCAATAGATCATGGTCTAAAAAAACTAAGTGTGTAAAATAATAATATTCTAATAGGTTATTGTTTGATAGTATTTATATATAACAATAATCATTTAATCTTTAATCAAATGCGTGTTGACAATATTTCGAAAATATATGTTAATTAATAAGTTTAAGTTAAATTAAAACACGAAATATTAAAAAACATACATTTTTTACTTTTCACGAAGTTGATTAACAAATAGTTTCATATCCATTACAATGTACATATTATATCATTTTGTAGGGAATAGTGATGAGATGGGTCGTAAGTTTCGCGTATAACTTTTAATCTATTTAGTTTCACTAACATATCATATAATATAATTAATTGATACAAAAAATAAGCATATAATAAACGTGTGTTAATAATATATTGAAATATTTTCTGCAATTTTATATTAAATATTGTATTTTGATAAATTGAATAAAATTCGGTATACTTTTTTTTAATATAATGTTTTAGACTTGTATATTTATCCCACGATGTTAGCTCACACGATATTAACTAAGAATTTAATATAATATCCAGTATTAAAAGCAAAAACAAATATTCGAAATATAATCACGACTAATTATTATACTTTTTGGTGAACATCACATACATACTATGCTATATAAATTATTAAAGAAAAATATACGCAGAATGAAAACATAATCTTTATAAAAATTAACTATCACGAAAACCGTTCAAATAATTGGACATATGTACGAATATTAGTTATATTTAATATAAATTTACCACAGGATTTTTCACAATTTTCTCGCACATTCGTTCTTATTTTTCTAGTTCAACAAATGTAATATGTTAACTGATCAGCCTAGATTTTAACACATTGAATAACTTCGGTTACGCTAACTACTAGTAAAATTTGCAACCTCTTATGAAATATTAGAGTACCGATGTTTTAATTAATATATGTGTAATAATTATATTCCTGTTAAATGTATGTACGTAATATGATGAAACAAATTAAGATAATAAAATTTTATTATTTACTTCATTAGACTTTAAAAGGTCATATTATGATCTTCTCTTAAATGAGTCATTAAAAGATGAAAATAGTATGTATACTACAATATTTATAAAAATAAACAATTAATATTGATTTTAAGTTGCGATGTTATACGCCATATTAATATTATAAGAAATAGACAAAAATGTTTACTTATGAATATTTTAATACGTATAATAATTTCACCCAAAAAAATGTATTAATTTTTTGTTGATATTTGTTCATTTACTGTATTTTCTTAAAACCATTATAAAATATTTTACACCGTCTTTTTATCTATTTTATTAAACTGTATAATACTAACTTTTACGTCATGCATTTTAGTAGACAACTTAATAATAAAATGTTATAATAGATTTTTTATAATTAATAATTTTCAATTTAAGCTGGCCATTAATTTAACTGTATTTTTTGTTTTACCTGTATATATATTTTATAATTGTGTTTTAATTAAATAAATATTATTTACGATTTTTTTAGATTTCAAAAATTTGTTAAGTCCATCACAATTTTGCAAAAATTTCTCTTTGCAAACAAGCGGTAATAGTGGTAATAGTGGTAATAGTGGTTATAGTAATAATAGTGATCATGAGGATTAGAATAAGTCTACTCATCAATAACTTCATTATTGTATTTTAATAAATAAAGAAAAACTTTTTATTAAAAATGAAATAGAAAATAATAACAATGATTAAAATAAGTATACTCATTGATAACTTCATGTTTGTGTTTTAATTAATATTATATTAATAACTCAAAAAACTTAATATAAAATATTTAATTTTTAAGAAGTATAATAGAGTTTTAAAATGTTTGATTAATATATCACAATTTGTTCTTTTTTCTATTATATTAAATAAAATTTATAATAATAATAATAAATAAATAAAATGCACTTTTATATAGATTTAATTTTTTTATCAAATTTCTTTATTTATTTGTTTTATGGACTTATACTTCTTTACACAAATATAATTATTTAGAAATATATAAAAAATATTTTATTCCAGTAAAACCCATGTTTTAGATTGAATAATGATAAATAAAAATGAAAATTGAAAATTTGGTCCATATTGTTGTTTGATATTAATTATTATAATGGCTTGTTACTTAAAATATTAGTAAAGGTATATGGAAAAAAAGATACAGTAGTTCTTATTGAACGCTGAAGTACCTTGAGACAATGTAACCCAACAAATGCCGACGATTTAATATTGTCATTCAGTATTTTTTTAATGCACCTATTATTCATAGTACGTCTAGTTTTAAACAAAAAGACAGATGAACTATATTAAATATTAGGGTATAATCTCATAAGAAGCAGAAATTTTAATTTCGTATCAAAGTGCAATATTTACACTGAACTCACATTAGTTGCCTTTAATCCCAAGTAATATAATAGTTTCATATCACAGAACTATATTCAAGCGTAGGACAAATAAGAACAGAACAATAACATATTTAAAGATATTTTTTTTTTAGTCGGTATCGACAATGAAGGGGGGCATATGAGTATTCACCTTCCTGTAACCATCGTATATTATATAAAAATATACATACAACAACATATATGGTTAAAGAGACAAAAATATTATAAACTTATCACAAATTATATTGACGAAAATATACAATTTTACCATAATAAATATACGCACATATATATATGCAAGTATATCTCATATCAGATTATTCACACATCAACTCCATATACCGAGTGAGTGGTATAACGGTACAGCTGCCTTTGAATTATCTGCTTATCTACGTCTGCCTTTTCCTCTCTTCCCTTTTTTTATGCATACGATATCCTCCACTATCCTTCCAAATGCCTGTCTTATCTCCTCAGCCCCTATAGGACCTTAACTCCTAACAACATTGTTTTCTGGGAAATATTATATTTAACAAAACGTATATTACTCACCTCATAATAAAACTAAGTGTTTTAAATGCCTTGCAGTACATATAATCTATATATATAGACGAAGGTTAAAGTTATATCTTAATTTGTAACCAAAGCCCATGACACCCATATACTTATGTAATACTCATTTCACCAAGGTATTAAAAGAACACAACCGAGAATTTTATCCTGATGAATATAAAAATCTTACACATGAAGATATTGAATGATAAACCTAACGCACAAAACCATCCTGAAAAACTATTAAAATTATTTGGATCAATTTAAATATTTATCAACAGAGCATAGTCGCGTATATGATTTGATGTCATTCACAAAAAAAAAAACTTTGACGAACACTCTTCACATATGAGGAGAACAAAAGAAGAGACAGATGGCGCCCTTGTGGAATCCCAGATGCAGTCGAAACTAGTTTAGACTTTATACCATATAGTTTAGCTAATCGATATTTGTCATTATAATAAGACTTAAACCAGAAAATTAGAGATTCACCAAAACCTAACGCGCAAAAAACACGTATAAAGTATTTATAATTCGATAAAATAAAAAAAAATTGAAATCAGTGTGGAATTATTCGAAAACAAAAAGGAAACATCTTAAAATTGGAGAAAAGAAATACTTAATCACCTAACTGTAGGTATTAATAATGAGTAGGGCATGTGTTTAACTTTTAATGAGTTATTACATAGATTTGTTTTCGGGATCGTGAGCTCGAAAATTACTTAGGAATATTGTTGTTAATTATCAAATCACTTAACCGTCCGGTCTTGTCGATTCGAACGAATTTAAAAAGAAATATTTGTAAAGTTAACTGAGAAAAGGTTAGGACGGTGAGTTTGCTTATGCAACTTCACCAACAATAAGAACAAGTCGAGACGCAGAAATCTTGATGTAGAGAACATTCCTTAATTCTCGGAATATCGACTTTTGCGATTTGGTGACTCGTGGCGGGAATGCGCACACACTCTGGCTAAAGACGAGAGTTGTCTGTCCCCCGTGAGAGGACAGACATCATCCGGTGACCCACCGACTGATTTACTGACTGGTGCTTGGGTGTAATTTCTGTGTTTTACAGCCGAATCGTCCGACCATATTACCGGCTCATATTAAATTTTGTCAAAATCGACGTATTGTGTCTTACATTTTTGTATGTCGATTGTTTTATTGTTTTTCGATATTTTTCTATTTGCTGAATAAGGAACACGTATTCATTTGATTCGTGCCCATTAGCGTGATATATTTTTTTTATATAGCCTTTGTAATTGTTGTAAACTTTTTGTATAAATAAAATGCATTAATTCTGTGGTTATCGTGGGATTGCGACTAGGCTCCTTTTTTTTCGCGCTATATGAGATTATTGTCGATATTTTATTAAAGTATGGTCGGTATTCCGAGAAGTTCAAGTGTCGTTCTAACATTTATTGAAGCGTCATTTTTCAATACATTATTACGTCAAATTACATCGAAATATGCTTATAGTATTAGTTCTCACAATTATGATATCTGTAGATATAATTACAGTATATATAACACAAACCTTGGACCGATACTGAAATTAATCGAAAATCTCCAAACAAGAAGATTGCTAATGGTAGTAAAACGCTAAGGGCAAAAGCCATGCGGCTTTTCGATAAAGATATGGTTAGTATATGGTAGGATGCGGTGTCTTCAGGGGAACCATCCTCTGGGGCCCGAGCAACGTCGCAGCAGTTGGCGCCCAGTCGTTCAGCAATGAGGGACGGGACGCTAGCTGAATGGGTTCGGCGGATCAGCCGGCTAGAATCCCCACCCGCGAACAGTGGTCGCGGATGGACCTGGTCGGTGCTTCCTCCGGACTTGCTCCGGCGGTGGTTGGCGAGGTCGCACGGCGGCTTGACATTCCGCCTCACGCAGTTGTTGACGGGGCACGGCTGTTTCAACGCATTTTTTCATAGGATCGGTCGTGCACCATCGTCCGGATGTTCGCACTGCGGACACGCCGGGTT
>JAIPRN010004869.1:0-12974 GCA_025469175.1 Geopemphigus sp. TES_GeoC_2020
GTGTGTGTGTGTGTGTGTGTGTGTGTGTGTGTGTGTGTGTGTGTGTGTGTGTGTGTGTGTGTGTGTGTGTGTGTGTGTGTGTGTGTGTGTGTGTGTGTGTGTGTGTGTGTGTCGAAGTTTACCGGACGAACGCGAGCGCGTAAAATCGAGCAAATTTTCCGGACCGGTGTCCGTCTAATCGATCAAACGGCGGTCCTTGGTCACCTCGGTAATAAGGAATCGGAGACTCGGTTAATTGCGCGTTATTATGATAATACGATAATAACGAACCGTCCGTTTTACGCGTTTCCCGCCGTATCGTCGGGCACCGTCGTGAATGAATATTAGCACATTTTGTGAAACGTCGAAAAACGCGTATCCAAAATGTCGTCATACTGTCGCCATAATGTTCAAAAAAAAACGCTATCAAAATACAATGTTAATAGCAAAAAAAACAGATAACAGATTTAATGTACTCTACGGCGCGACGAAATATGTTTGTCTTCGTTTCAAAATACGTAAAACGATATTTTCGGAAAACGAAATAAATCTTAATAATACTATTAATATTAACTTAAAAAGAAAAATAGCTTCGTCGTTTATAATTTTGTAAATAAAAACTTATTATCGTAAAGTCCGTTGGAAAATCGTATATTTATATTGCCAATAGAAACAAATTAAAATTGAAATTCGAATCATATTCACTATTATATTAACAAATAAAACCTTTTTTGTAACGTAAAATATTTCTTTATTTTATAGTATACGAATGAAACGTTTTCGTTATTTTATGCATTTACGTATTTATGTATTTATTATTTGAGAATATTTCGGATTTCTTAAGACTATTTATATATTAACGCGATAAATGATTATATATTTGTAACGCGATCTTCAATCGCTATTCAAACAGGTTTAAATAATTTTCGCGTGAAAAATTCGTTCCGTTTACCTATTTATTTAATTAATAATCACGATTTATAAATAAACTGTACTACAAGAATATTATAAAGTAGCCGTAAACTAATTAAACAGTTCGGTTAAAAACATAATTTTTTTTAACTCGATAATTATTATTTAGTGTTAATTAAACGAATCGACTAATTTAGATCTCTTGGTATTAATTTAATTATTTACAGCTTATTTTTTTAATCATTCAACACGTTAAAAAATAACGGTTTTCGGGACACCGTAGTTTATTAATAAAACACGCTTGATATTGCAAAATGATCGCGTTATATTTATTAAATAAAAATCGTTTGTTTTCGCTCGAACTGATTATTGTCGTTAAATTTTCCAATTTTAACATTATATAAGTGTGTGTTCGCGATATATTTATGTAAATGAAATTAATCAATCGTTATTGACCGATAATCTATAAGTATGTGTACTGAAATTTATCGATACTTTTGCAATAATATATATATATATATACGTATCCATTTTCAAAATACCGATTTGAAAATGCCAAAAGAAAGTATACCACGAAACTATTTGCCGATATGGATAATCGTTATATCGTTAAATTTATATTAAACGTTCTACCATTCCTACGATTATGACACTTGGACACGTTTGTACATTTAAATTAATCGTTTAAAGTTGATCAAAAATATTCTTAAAAAAATAGATTTTTTAATCTAGTATTTGATTCACACACGCACTACGATCCTTAAACAATATTACGTCGAAATAATAAAAACATATTGTGAAAATCGTATTTTCGACGCATCACATTTCATTTTATATACTTTATCATAATTTGAAGTGTCATTCAAATAACTAAAATTATTCTCGGTATCAAATATATAGTATAAATATATACGTATAAATGTATAAATATACGTTTTGTTGTTATTAATAGTATTATAGTTATTATACTAACAATTAAATTTAAAAAAATCGTTTTAGAGAACCAAGAAAACTATACCGCGATAATAATAATAATAATCAACAATAGAATTCCATAGTCGTACCAAGTTTAACTGTAACGGCAATACGTCTTCGTTCTTTCACACATCGTCCACTCCTTATTTCCCCATAAAGAAACAATAGGCATGTTTTTCTTACAAGTGAAAGTCATTTTAGTTCGTATTTTATAATTCGTATGTATTCGTATAAATGTGTGTGTGTGTGTATTTTTCTTCGAACGAAAAACGGGACGACAAATTTCGTGAAGTATTATTATTAGGTACTGTTATTGCTTATTATTAGTTATAAATATTGTGCATACGAGGCATTGTAAATTATAGCCTGGCATATAAATTTCCGACAAAAAATAGCCCAAAAGAAAACTAAACATTACAAAAGGATCGCGTATTTATTGTTCAATATTACTCGTTTCTGTTGTGTATAAAATATTCGTATTTCAAAAAATGCGCAATACTCGATATACCCTAAACACGTATTCTATGATTCACGAATATCGTTTTTCGTTTCGTTTAATTGACAGGAACTGTAAACGTGCACATCAGTACCGTTATTACGCACGAGCGCGCGCGCCAATATCAATCGCGAGTGTATTACGAAAAACGCGTATCCGCGCGTTCGAATTCGGGTAAAATATACATTTTCCGAAGCGACGATTTTCGAAACGAAAGTTGTCGATTTCGAGTTATTCGTAAAAAATACTATCGGAGTCCTACGAGCGTAGCAATTACATAAATACCGTAACTCGTGTATTAGCTAATGTATTTTAGTAAACGGCGTCTACGATCAGTTTACGATAGCAAAAAGGATTTCCCGAAAAACGCTTATCAGCTAATAACTACAGTCCGTTCACGCGTTTAGTTGTTTTACTATTACTAAACTGTTCGAACCGGCGTAATAGATTAACGAGCGATATTTTGTTACAGGTACGTGGTGGACATCGCACGCTCGATAAAGTGATGTTTTTCGTAAATAATGAAACTTGTCCGGTGATCCTAATAATAAACCGTTGCGCGGCTAGAGATATGTACAATATATTTTTTGCCGGCTTTAGAAGCGTGAAAACGTTTAAGTTATGAATTGGCGTCCGCGCAGTTTTCGCTGATACATATTTTTGTGTACGAATGGAACGATATTGTTCATACGTTATTAAAACATCGAAAGAAAATACGCAAATTACAAATATCGCCGTTAAAAAATATAACGATACGTCTTACATGATTCTATACGACGCACCGATAATGTTATTGTATAATTAACGAAAAGTGAAGGTGATGTTTTTGTCTTTTTATTATGTAATAATATTGACAATAAAGCCTACCTATCGTAGATAGTCGCAAAGCTGTCTCTCGTACAAAGCGTACATAACCGATGGATCGCGTTATAAATAATAATTTGAACTACTGTCGAAAATAATTCGTTGGCACCACTGCATTTAGTAAACCGACTGAAAGGTCACTTTGGGGAATTCGTTACTGGATTAGTGCTCCATAAAACCTCTAATAAACGTCGAGTCTAATAATGACAATAATCGACTTACACGGACAATTTTTATGCGATTGATCAAAAACAATATCGAACGGATTTTAAAAAACACCATATCAAAATTAATTTGAAGTTTGAAACGCGTTTTGAACGTTAAATTTTTACAACAGAACTCGTCAAATGTATCACATATATATATATTGTAAAAATCATCTAATCACTATTTACTAATAAAAAAACCATATTTTATATATATATTATTATTATTACCAGCTTATCGCAACGTTGAACTTAACTATTTTTCTGTCCTTTATTCTACATCGTATCCGTTATCTCGGATCATTTACTTTATATTATTATTTTATTATTACGTTTAAGTTACACTTACGCTGTTTGTTACTATACAACGTTTCTAATTTCGTTAAAATATTTTATCGCCGTGATTTCACACTACGACATAATAATTTAAAATGCGTTTAAGATCTAACGATAAATTTTCGCAATAGTATTATCGCCCATTGTAAACGACGGTACTCCGTTTATGGGTACATCCGATCGATATAATCCAAAAATGGTTTCCCAGCTCTATACGATTTAAAGGATAATTCGAAACGTTTACCGTCGCCTAATTTTTTCTAATTAATACTAAGTACAAACGATTATTTAAAGTTTAATCGCGCGAAAAAAAACCCGCAACCCTTCAAGAACCGAATATTATTAAACGCGACGTATTTACGCACCGAATCGTCGGCGCTATTTTACGTATAAAGAAAAAATTCGGGCGACTATTTATTTATAAGGTCTAAGCGATTTAATTTGGACGTAAGTATTTTATTCGACGCTACATAATTACGTCGTCCGTACGATAATAGCGAAACACTGGGATTGTTCCTATAGTGTCGACATATTAACATATACGACGATTGTATACGTATTACAATTGTCGCGCGCCACGGGTATAGAAAGTAAATAACGATATGGACAGTTGATGTTACGAATTGTTTACCGGCGAATATCAATAATATCTAATCATTACAATATCGCCGCGCTCGTTTTCAAATGCCGTGAAGACACTTATCCGGGCGACCGAACAACGTCCGGCGTACATATACGTTACATTCCGCGCGAACAATACCAAATTTGTTTTCTGGTTCGGCTTTCTATTTCGACGTTTTCGAACGACGACTGTACATAGACTGGCATTCCGTATTTTGTTCCTCGTCCATACGTTATCCGTCCGCGGCGCTTCATTCGCGACACCGGTGAAACGAGTGACGTCCATACTAATAATATTCTCGTAGGGTGTGATTGTTCGCCTACGTCGTAAACGGTATGTACACAGGCGGATACGTCGTTTTATTCGACGTTTTCGACGGAATGATACGAAAATTGACCGCGGGACTCCGATGTGCCCCCTACACGCATTTACGTACGCCTAAACGTCACCGTAACGCCGAAATACTAAACGATTGTTCTTCGTTCGTATTATGTACAGTGTACGAAATCGACGCACAATTCGCGCGCGTCCGACGCGAAAAATACAGCGTGCAATTACAGAACGTCGGACGTTTACGAACGTTAATTAATAAGGTTAAAGACAGCCCGTGATTTCTCGTCTCGTTCCTCGACAAAACGTCGAAAACGATACGCCCTCGGGTACATTTACCCACAGACGGGGTGCGCAACACACACGCGTCCGACACGTACGTTTACGATTCATAACGCTCGTCCATTCCGCGTCCGCGATATAACGCGCATGTCGTTTGTTTCGTTCCGATATTTGCCTACGTCGACCGTCATAATAAGCTACGCACGACAACAGCTGCTTCGCTGCTCGCGAACCCAGTGAAACCGTAAACGTATTTATGGTTATTATTATTATTATTATTCTAGGACACGAGTACATCCACCTACGGGGCTACACGCCTGTATAAGAAAGAAAAACGGCTCTGGAAACCGCGGCGATATTAACACGCGTACGTATCTATCATAATAATACGGCGATCCGTACCGATGTATGGTTATTTTTCGTTGTTATCGCGCGCTACATTATACGTCCGCGTAAAAATATACTTATTTCGCCGCCGGTCGTTTTCCGGGTATTGTTATTCTCCGCAGAGACGCGAACGTTTTCGATACGAAACAAGGCGGAAATATTTGTTATCGTCGTGGTTGTTTTTTTCCGTAGGTAATTTATTTATTTATTTATTTATTAATTACCTTTTACGTTGGCCGTCAGTTCGAAGTCGAACGATGACCAAGCAGGATCGAAACGCGTTTACCGCCGACAACGCTTATTGCTTTAGACGCCTAAATGTAAATGTTCGAAAGTGGATGGAACGAACGACTGATTTTCCTCGCGCCAAATTGTCGCTACGAACGAAACGTACCGATACCGTTGGCGCGTTACGCGTTTACGAAATAAATATTCGACGATTTAAACGCCACCGAACGATTTGACTACTGCGGCCGCGTTACGCAAAAACACGTCAATACATTATCCCCAATACGTCGGAACGGATGTTACGTCTACAACGATCTACGAGCTCTGGACTATAAATAAAAATGCGCCCACATTGTTTAACACCGCGTAGTTGTATAACGTTATGTGCAAACGTAATTCTGAAATCCGATAAATCTTGAGGCTAACCAGTAACCGTGTAATAACCTAACGTACGTAATATTATTTAAACGCGAGACGCGCAACACTCGTTGTATAATAACGTAGTGAACATGGGTGTTTTCCGAGTTTCAAAAGACGGTCAATTATTACGGATCGTTACCTGAATTCGATTTAAAAAAAAAAGAAATACGATTAAACGATCGACGCGTTACCGAATATTAGGTTCATAACATTACCGTTTTGACGACTACGAAAAATTTTTCTTAACGTGTTTACCAGTGGCGTACTTAGACCTGAATTTCGGGGGAGGTTAATTTTCAAATCAATTAACTGGACCACCCTAGCGAAACAGAACACATTATAAACTTCAATATATTATTAATTTTTAACGAACACGTTATATTATAACGTGTATTGAAGTATAAAATTATTTTAGTTTTTCGTTATTATTGATTAAAAATATACGTCTCCTGAGAATTTAATTTTTCTTAAAAATTTTCGGTGGGGGAGGAGTTAACCCCTTCGTTAGTACGCCACTGGTGTCTACTGATTCGCGTAACTTGTGTATTAACGCGCAACAGAATAGGTGATGTTTTACCGAAATACACCCGACAAAAAAATGTTTAAGTAAGAACGAAGTCGAAACTATAAAACTGTATAAAGTGACATCTATCATACGTACGAATTAGATTTGTGTTTAGATACGGTTTATTACAGTAAAAAAAATATATATAAATATAGTAATAACGATAAACTCAAAAAAACCTGTTCTCAAAAACAACGAACAATTGGTCAGGACGAAAACACTTTAAACGCGTACGTATAACCGATTTTATTTCGATTTCACCGAAACTAAAATGGGTATATAATAGTTACATGCGCGTATATGTCGACAAAAACTAAAAAACCAATTGTACATTCAGTTACCGGAATTTTCGTCTATGTTTCGTGATGTATGGTTACCATTTTTGTATCGACACTATACTGTTAATTATAGTCAACCCCTTTTTCGAAATAACGTTTAAACAGCGCCGCCGGTGCGCATCAAGTCGCGCCATCGTCGGCCGGATCGATATCGATCATTTATACGGATGTTGGCGATTGACGCGAATTCCTAGATTGTTACATAAACTTATCCGAATTGAGCAATTTTCGGTGAAAGTCGAGAAAATTACTTTCGACGTCCGTTGTCCGTTTCCCATTAAATTAGTAGAAAAACTGTTATTGAAGACGAGCCGCAGAAGTGGTCACGGGTTATGGTCGGCCGATGAATGTCGTCGACATATTATTGAACACCTATTGTCCGTGAGCGATCGATGTTCGATAATAATCAACCGCCGCAACGATTAATCAATCGCGCCGGTTTCCATTTTTCATTCGAAAAGGACCGGAAAAATAATCGCCTTCGTACGAGTGATTCGACGACAATTCGGTACAAATACAGTTTCGTAGTTAGCCGTTCTTGGCGATGAAATTTCTGTTCAAATATCAGTCAAATATTAACTGTATTATAACACCTGTGTTTACTAGTTTATTTTCTGGTCTACTGTTGGTCGATTTAAAATGTCTAATTTTATCTGGTGCCTAGATAGATATCCACAATATATATATATATATATATATATATATATATACGTTCAACGATTAAGTATTTATAATTACTTTATTCACGTCTACGAACACACTTTGAAACGTTCGATTTGTATCGAAAATTCTGAACCGACGAATAAAGGTCTCACAATAGCGTGTTTTTTACTATTATAATAGAAAAGAGTAGAATTTTCTAAATATCGTGTTCTTTTATGTTTTCAAGTTTGATAACATGTCTAATAGTTTCAAAATTAACTTTAAATGCAACACAAACTAGTTTTTATTTTTAATAATACTCGAAAGTTGTTAAACAATTAATGAAAAAGGAATCGATCGTAATCAAAATACGTTACTTTTATCGTATTCGTAACAATATATTACAATTATATTAAATGTATTATAAGGAACTACGATTTTCTCCGATTGATTTTTCTGTGTAATTCCATAATTTATTGTCACTTCTGGATTTCGAATAATAATAACACAATTCTAAAACGCCCATTAAAATAATCCATTGAAACTAGTAAACAACACGAACCAACATTCACAACTTTCTCATATTCGTTATTATTATTCGAATCTTTGTATATCTGTGTGTATGTGTGTGTATGTACACAAAATATCAAATCATATAAACTGAACGTAATTCTTATATTTTAATTTAAACGAGTCTATATAAAGTATTAGTAACATTTATTTTAGTATCGTATATACGGTTTTTGTCTATTTATTTAGTTTTTCGGATAGTTAAGACAATAACTAGAGCTTAGATTTAAATGTGTAGATAATGCCAAAATATACATTTATATAACCAAAATATGAATAAAAATATGAACAAAAAACTCAAAATATGTAATATATGTATTAATATAACTTGTTCGTAAAATATTTGCCTTAGAGGTACTAACAGTGAAAAGTTTTATTAAAAAGAAATAATAATAATAGGCGATACAAATGTATTAACATAAATGATATAATTTATAATAGATTATATTTATATTATGTGTATAATTTAATATTTAAAGCAAATTAACTAATTTGATTGTAATAGACGACAACGCGTATTTATAAATTATCGAACAGAAATGCTGGCCGATTCAACCGTTAAACTGCCTTATATCGACTGAACTAACGATCCTTCAACATTTATCAATTTTATTTGGAGAGTATTTGATATTGACTAGACCTAAAAGAGAAAATTCTACGTGGTAAGACCAGTATGAATATATTTAATTGCTTTCATTCGTGCCAAACCGAGATTTTTCCTAATACATTTGTAACTTAGGCGTTGAAAACTTCGTCTATTTGTCGTTAAACTTTTTACGTCTTTCGACCATTCGTTTTTGCAACGCTTAAACGTTCCACTAAATAAAAGTCACGAACTTATGATTTAGGTTTAGACAACGCGTAAATAACGAACCGAGACTAAATCGGAGGAAGGTATACGACGGCTCGTTGAATATCGACATTTCAGATATCGATAATCAAAATTAATACTCCGATAGGATATCTGGTATTTTAGTCGACGAAATGTTGTCTAGCGATAATTTGATAAATTCGTTAATATATTAGTTAAATGTGTAAGAAAAAACGAAATTACCGTAAAATACGTCGGAACGTGTATTTACGACGAAACGTTTAAAAATAAGTGAAATCAAACGTATATAGCTCGACGAATTTAAAAACGAATTTATCCAGTTCTAGTAATTTTCTCATATAAATCCGAGCCTTATTAATAAGTAATCGAGTCCCACGTTAATATATAAATATATCCCCATAGTGTGACGGTGGTCAACGCGGGAAAAATTGCTCCGTGCTTTTTTTATAGCAACGTAAAACATTTAGAAAAATACGGAATGAGGTATTTAACTATAACGTGTTTGATTCGTGTGTTTTTTTTTACTACGTATATTTGTACGTCCATTAAAACGAACTCGATTTAAATAATAAAAACGTCGTCCGCTAATAAACTCGTTTTCGGACGATAATGTCTATTTATGGATGGTAGTGACGAACTTCAATACACGTAGTATCTATATTAAAAAATGTTTACGTTGAATCCAATAATAAAAAAATAAAACTAATCGCGTAAACGTTTATAATCCCGTTGAATACTTGTGACGTCTTTTTAATGTTTGCGTATATAATCCATCCGCGCGGACATATTAATCGAGAACGCCGAGAATTCTTTTCGTATTAGTTCGATGAAATTATCGTTCTACGCCGAAAAACGTATCTTCGAAATTATCACTATTGTAGTAACATACTATGTACACATATACGAGTGAATTAAAACGATAAAAAAAATTTAAAGCGCCACCAACATCGCGATAAACAATGAAATCGAGTCTTCTGATAAAAGGAAATATAAAACTACTCGTTTGATATTGCCGTTGAACATTTTCGTGGTTTTCGATCGACGTTCGTCGACATTTTTACCGATATTGTTTATCGCGCACGATTTATAAAATTGTTGGCGGTTTTATCAAAATGCCAAAGTACGGAAGTGTAAAGATACCCTGTTTAACGTGTAATGTTACGGTATAATTTTCATAGAGTTGCCGGACCAGCGGCACGCTTCGAATTTCAATTCAATACGCCAACGCGCACGTTCGATTCAACGGATTAGCGTTCGATTATTTAATCGATACGTAAATTGGAAATACGAACCGCTTTCTTGGCCCGTGCGTTCGAACGAACGGATCGGTCCGTTGTAAAACACTTAACGTTCCGTACGGGCGCAGTAAATCGCTTTGAATAATCGTACGGAAACTATTTAGGTATGCGACCCGACATAGAAATTAATGAAGCGCGAATTATAATTGTAAACTAGAAAGTTGATCAAAATACACAGCGATCAATCATTTACGTTAAAATGCACGGTAATTAGCATTAAACTTTCACTGGATAATTACAAACGCGGGACAAAGATTTTAAGTTATTTTTTATATTCATAAGTATCTCGTTCGCGTGCCAGTTACGTTCAACGAGTACAACTTATTGAATTAATAAGTTGACGTAGTATATCGTATTTTTATGTTGAATAACCAAAGCGCGAACCGTAATATAATAGTAATATAAATCTCGCGCGTTTTACTAGCAACTGCGCGTACGCTTTTTTAGAAATTATATCGGTCACTATATAATGTATTCGACGAACGAAAAACGACATTTATCGTATTCGCGCGTTTAACTCGGATGTGGAGACGGTGCACGCCGTTACTCAGTCGGTATACCGTGACGCGTTACAACGAACACAAAAATAGTGCGAACTAGTAAAACGGGTTGAGCGCGCGTATTTTCGGAACGTTTCGAAAATCGCGTAATACTATAGCGCGCGCCGTCGGACGGACGATGGGAGGGAGCAATGGAAACAAAACGCGCGAAGTTTACGTTGATTACCGCCGTCGATTGTGCACGACGGCATAACGTACGCGTTCGCGCGATTTTTATAAAAATTATCGGGTACAATCGCGGCGCGATAGACAATTACGACGAACGCGACAATCACCGTATCGTTAAATGAACGTTCCAAACAGACCTTTGAAACCCCGGCGATATATAAATATATACGTATAACGGAACATGTGCACGATGCGTTGCAGACAGTTCGACCGAGTTAGTTGCACCTATACACAGACGAAGTATGATATATCGCGGTTTCGTGGGTATAGGTTACATTACGTTTAAGTATGTATGCCCACGCTCGCGAACGCATAATTTATATATATATATATATATATATATATATATATATATACATATATACTGACGTACGTTCGACCGATTTCTAATTAAGTCGTATTTTGGCGCGCGTAGATTCCCACGGACCGTCTAATTGATTACTGTCATACGTATATATATTGTAAATTTAAATTCGTGTTTATTTAAAATAGTCTCGAAAATCTAATAAAACGTTTCGTACAATTAGACGAGTACGCGTAAAATTTTATTTTGTTTTTTAATACGAACGGTGGACGATTCGCTCGCGTCCGCCCGTCAAACACAACGCAACGCTACGGGAAACCCGAAAATGACGCGAACGTCTTCTGAAAGGTGAATCTATCTGGCGAGGTAACGGACGAAACGTGTTACTCTTCCACGATCCAATCGAAACAAATTAACAAATATCGTTACGTATTACGCGTTCGAATAACGAAACAGTCGTCCAAACCGACGGTTTTGGAGAATTTTCGCTAGCTTTTTACGAGCTTTGTTATCCGCGGTCGCGTTAAATAAATACCGCGGACGATTTCACCGTACACGCGCTAATATATTGTGCGCTACGTTAAATTACGCGAATTTTTATCGCGACTTCGATGATAACACTTATATGTTAGCGAATAAGTGAACGTAAACGGGCGGCGTTTACTATAGAACCGGTAGACCCGTATATAGACGCGTGTGAACGAATTACCGACAGTCTATGGTAATTTCGACGAGAAATTTGCGTACCTATAGCAGCGCGCCGGGATTTATACGAGCGAAGGGTTTTAAGTACGCGCGCGGTTTTTATTTCGTCGTTTTATTGTTTAGACTGTGGGGGAGGCCTGTTAACGAGAAATTACGAAAATAATTCGAAAAAAATACTTCGCCGTATACATGGTCGCGCGCTACGGCGTACGGACATGGCAGTCCGCCGTCGTATTTTATTATAATAATTACACAAATCGTTGCGAACGGCCGAACAAAAAAAAAAAACGTCCTACGCCCGTCATTATATTCGAACACGCACGAACAGCAGACACACGCACGCGTCGAAAGCCACGGTGATAAATGATAATAACAACAGTAATGGGATTTATTATCGTAATTACGTCGTCGATGAAAGAAGAAAAATATCGAGATCGGCGCCGGAAGGGTTTAAAAATGGGTGGAAAGAGAGAGAGAGGGTAGGCGAGAGAAACGCACGCGCTTAGCCTTTTGTAGGCACAATCGCACATACAATCCACGTGCCGAATGAAAAAAAAAACGCAATAATGACGACGACAATAATAAAAAAATAATCGCGACGACCGCCGCCATAACAACCATATAACTAATAAAAAAAAAAAACATATTTGTCACGTTTCGCCTGATTCTCGGACGGCGACGCGCGGATTTTAAGACGCCCGTAAAACGGACTTTTTTGTAATCGAAATATTTTATTTATATATATGTGTGCGTGTGTGTAGTGTGCGAATAGGATTTGTACTGTATATATTATATCCGACTGTATTTCCGTAACAACAAGAAAGATGTAAAAAGTAAAAGCATTCGTTGTTGCGTACCGCGGTTTTTATAATCGCGTTCGCTTAATTCCTAATCCTGTTAGGAACTTTTTAATTTCTCCCATCCCCCGTCTGCCGCCCTCTCCCCCCCCCCCCCC
>JAIPRN010004870.1:0-12970 GCA_025469175.1 Geopemphigus sp. TES_GeoC_2020
AATAAAAGACCCGGGATTGGGGGAAGAGAAATACTTAATTACCTATATGTAAGTATAAGGTGTAAGTGGGGGATGTGTTTAGCTTTTAAAGAGTTATTACGTAATTTGTTTTCGATATCGCGAGTCTGAGAATTATTTAGGAACGTTATTATTAATTATCAAATCATTTACCTGTCCGGTCTTGTCGATTTGAATGAATTTAGAAAGAAATTACTCGTAAAATTAACTAAAAAAAAAGGTTAGGACGGTGAGTTTGCTTATGCATCTTCACCGCCAATAATAACGAGTCGAGACGTAAATATCCTGGCGCAGAGAACCGCCCTTGATCCCCGATTTCTGCAGCTTGGTGACTCGTGGCGGGAGTGCGCGAGAGTCGTCTGTGCCCTGTGGGGAGGCAAACGTCATCCGCCGATTGATTATTGACTGTCTGTCTTAGGGGGTGATTTCAGTGTTTTATGCCCGAGCCGTCCGGTCGTAATGTCGCGACGTGGTGGCCGGCTCAGATTAAATTTCTTCAAAATCGGCGTAACGTGTTTCGCATTTCAGCGCGTTGATTGTTTTATTCGTAGCCCCTTTAGTATAATATATTCGTGTAATTGTTTTTTGTATAAATAAAACGCGCTAATTCGGTGTTTATCGTGGGATTGCTGGTTTGGTCGGTATTTCGAGGAGTTCAGGTGTCGTTCCAACATTTATTAAAGTGCCATTTTGCGATACGTTATTACGTCGAATTAAATCGAAATATGCTTACGTCATTGGTTCCCACAATTATGATATCTGCGGATATCATTCCATAGACGTCAAATTATATCGAAATACGTTTACGTTATTATTTCCCACAGTTATGATATCTGTAGATAGCTTTATATATTCCAAGTCGTTAGTTATTTATTGGCATCGTATTATCGATTTTATATTAACGTTTATCGTGTACGACGAATTATTCGTATATAAGTTATTTATTATTCGCCTTTCGTTCCATTCACAAAAATTAGTAAGCCGGTGGGCGTTTAAACGAATCGCGTTCGTAATATTCGCGCGGAAATCCTCTCGGACGATATGTATACGTACACACACACACACACACACGTTCGGGTAACGATAAGAATTCGGTTTACGTCGCTGTCGAACCGTTCCGGGTTTCGTTGCCGGCACAGCGTAATGCGTTCCGCGCGTCGTATTCCACGGCGGCGCGTTATGTTTCGGCGTTTAATCGGGCGTGTAATACGCGTCGATATTAATTACTCGGGCCACGCCATACGATCGTCTTCCTCAAAGTCCGAAACGGTTTAAACGCTATCCGCCCTTTCAACGTACGCGAACGTTCCACGGCATTTATCGGCCCTCGAGTTTCCGTCCGCTATACACGCCGATAACGCCGACCGCGACGGCTTATATTTAAAACGGTACGTGCGTGTGTATTTTGCGCGCGCGCGCGCGCAATACGTGATCGGGATAAACAATAACCGGAATTTAGATTCTCCGCGCGCTACCGAAATATATACGGTACGTCGCGTACGATATATATTTATTTATTTACGTGCCCGCGCGCGATCCGGAGACCTAGGCGCGAGATTAAAGTTCCAGAGTGGACGTTTAATATAATGGAAATAGCGAAACGCTCTTGGTCGAGTACAACAATATATCGGCGGGTATTTTGACCACGTTCCGCCGACGTTTTCCCGTATTTCGAGGCGTTCGACTCGAATAATTAAACCCTCCCCCGGAAAAGTAATTACAATTTATCGGTTTATTTCTGTTCTTATTTCGTCCATACGAATTTTCCACTCTAGCGACACGCCGGCCGTGTATAATAGAAATATGACCGGAACAATCGAAATTACGTATTTTACTTTTTCCCGTCCAGCGTACCGACTATATTGACTACGGGGCGTGATTACGCCGCGACTCGGCCGAATACGGACGCTTTTGATATACACAAATATGTGTTCGACAAAAATTAACGAAAACGTCCGGAAAGTCGACGGCCGTCGAGTGTCCGTGTCGGATAAAGCCGACCGAGAAGCGGCGATTTAATGGAACAAATGTACAATTTAAGCGTATTTTAACCGGGCGAATCAACGCGGTTCGGGTTTTCACGAGGTTTTCTAATGACGAAAATACGTTTTGGATAATAAACGCGCCGCGTTACGAACAGCTAGGCGATGAACATTCCGTCCTTTTGACACGGGGCGACGAATCGTACGGTCGAGTTCGTCCAATTGTTTGCCGTCGTTGTGAACGTGTATTACGTTCTATACGCGTACCGTGAGCTGCGTTACCTGGTACACACGCGCACCTTGTATTGGCCGAAATCCAACGACCGGGCCGACTTCGCTATTGTCGGATACGTACAACGACGAATCAACCGTAGCCGCGTAATATCACCGATCGTTCGAGTCCTACAACGGACTGGCGGCGTCGCGGTAAACAATCGAACGGGCCAACTAGCCCGACATGTCCGGGCTAACCGGCGACGTTACGTGTAAATTACGCGGCCGGTGTACACCCACGAGACACGCGGACCACGTCGTTCAACTCGTGAGTTATCGTCTCCGGCTGGCTCGAATTATCGCGAGTACATCATACAGAGAGGTGGTACCGGTCGATTCGATTGTCGAAAATCTCGAGTATTAAACACGCCCCGACGGACGACGGGTGTTTAACGACGACGGGTTGTTGGGTTTTCGTTCGGACGCGTTGTAACTTGTCGGCGATTCGTCGAGCGACGGCCGTTTTCTCGTATAGTACTAGTCACCCCGTGTGCCGTGTGACGGGAAACGGCAGTTCACGAACACTCTCACAGTCGCTCTATACGAAAAACAAAACAAAAAAACCACTCCGAACCGTCGTACTCGTTGTACTCGTAACTCATCGTACAATTCGTGGATAAACCGAATTTCACGGTTACCATGACCAACCGTGCTCCACCTAACACAACTCCGTCCCGAAATTCGACGGCGAAACTATCGTAATCGCGTCGCTACGAATATTTTCGATTTCGTGCGAAATGCGTTTGAGTGGTTAGAGTCTGAGCGAAGCGAAGAATATACATTTGTTAGTCGTGTAACGAACGGCGAGTTTCATTTTTGGGGGTTCATTTTGTCCGAAAAACGTTTATTGGGGCAGGGGATGCTGCCAAATAAGTGTATTTTGTCGGTAATTCGTTAGACACGTTTTTTGGATTTTCCGGTCGTCCATATAAACCTAACGAACGATTATCCGAAAATTGCTGAAAGCAACCACTAAAACCGTATTAAACGTTCGGGATTCTCGTAATTTTTCAAAATGATCGAAACGCGCTCTATTATTCTAACAGCGTTTATCGTGTTCGTTTGTTACGAACAACCTGTATCCTAGCCCAGAATTATTTTTCGATTACAACCACTTAACGTCACTTTCAATACTAAAAAAATAATTATCCGAATATGTGATTCGGTTTGGTCGATATCAAACCTCGGCGTTCGCCACTTTTTTTTTTTTTAATACACTTACACGTTCACTGTACGCGTATTATACGTTTTATTTTTGATAGAATCGCGCAGAGATTAGGGTTGGGTACGGGCGAAGAAAAAACCGCGACGCAAATTCTCGAATTTAGTAATTTCAGTTAGAAAATTAAATAACATTAAGCGTCGCGACTGTTACGCGTAAATAATATATCGGATCGTCGTGGTCGTACAACGTTATTATATTATTTTCGAAAGACAAACGGCGAATTATTTTTGACGGTTTTTTTTTAAACGAGTATTTTAGTTTCATTTTTCACGAACGAAAAAAGATTTACAATAGCATGACGACAACGTGAAATCTCGGCGGTAAAAAAAAATCGCGAATGACTAAATCTAACAATTTCGGTAATACCTATATTTAATAAAATACGAGTTACTCAAAAATTAACTCGGAACGTTAATTACTACTACTTCCAATTAAAGTTTACAATAATAATAATATTGAAATTGGATAATCATTATAATTTGTGAACACAAAAAAAGAAGCGAAATGAGTTATTATAACGAATTCACGAATGTAATTAAATTACTCGTTATGCAAATTTTTATTTTTATTATTTTTTTGGTTTTTTTATATAACGAAACGAAATATTAATTAATACGTAGACTATAATTTGGGGGGAGGCGCGATAATTATATACAGTAAAAGATAATTGAAATACGTGTGCTCTTGAAGGAATAAAGTTCAAATACGTTTAATGACATTTACGTTAACTGAATTCGAATAATAACAACAACAATAATAATAATAATAATAATTTTCGTATTAGAAATTGCAATTTCCGACATCAATTTATAACACTATGATAATCTGCGAGAGAAATCCTCGGTATTGACTGAGTTGACAGGCTTTTAATAAATGAATTTCAGTAAGTTATAAAGACATATTTGGCGAAATATGTTTAAAGAAAATCTATCGACTTCAAAATTTGCGATTTACACACTCTGTCTTTCTCCTCTCTTTCTATCTCACATGTATACACACACACACACACACACACACACACACACACACACACACACAGATAATATTAGTTTTTCGAACTCAGTAATATGCGAAACGTTTGAACAATCGGAATTTCGTTAGGATATTTTGTTGTTTTTATTGCCACGAGATAATTTTAGAAAATACAAAAGGATTTAATATTTATTTGATTTCCGCGTTCCCCGTATGACTAGCGGATAAAGTTTAAATTGATTTTAGTAATCTAGCGTAAGTTTTAAAAGTTTAGTTTTTATTCGGTACGTTTATTTTAATTAAAATAGTTTGAATTATATATATATATATATATACGTACACTAATGCGGGGGGTATTTAAACAGTTTGATAATACGAAAACGCCGAGATTGGGTTAATATTTCTATCAAAGTTAATACTTGACATTCAAATGGTTTTTATGCACGTAGACGATTGCAATTGCACACTTCGCAGTGTAATACAACATTACGGTGATCCGAATTATTTCCTACACGTTTAACAAAGTTACACGACGATTCGGCGGAGTGCACGACTACGTATTTTTTGCGGTAATAAAATATTATTTTGCGTTTACAGCGATTAAACGGTAAAATTCGTATAACTGTTGTTCGGAACTTTTATCAAATTAACGTAAAAATCTAATCATGAGTTATGTAATTGTATATAGAAATTATCCGATATTTCGTAACGGGAACTAAGAAAGTTTCCAAATAAACGTAACAGCGATTATGATCACGCTGTTTGTGAATACGTTAAGCCGTACAACAATTGTCGATAGACGATACTAAATTAATAGAAAAGACCTTACGAACGTAATATCATGGTGTATGCTCGACAAATGACGAACGTAGGCGAAAAATTGATTTTATAGGATAAAGTTGTCGTCACTTTTGGTAATGGTTAAACATAGCGTATTTAGCGTTATGAAGCGAAGTATTTAATATATTCACAAAAATACGGGAAACTTAAATTTATTGGATACGCAATTAAAAATCAAATTAATAAACGGCGATAAGGAAATATAAACGATAATTGTATACGTTTTAAAACGCGTGTAATAATAATATTAATTCGAAGGAAATTCGTCTTTTGAAATTACCACAAAAAGAAAAAACGACGAAGATCGCGAAACAATACGTTCACGAGAAAAGTAATTCGTTCGCGTTTAATACGTTTTCGTAAGAACCGATCGTTTTTATTCGATTCGACTAAAGGAATTAATTAATTTACGAAACCAATACGCGACAACGACGCGAAAAATTGTATTTCCATTACGTAACGTAATCGTAATAATTCGACATTAAGCCGTTTCGCATTTTTAATGCCGAAACGAAAAACGGAAACAATAGGACTGTGACGACGTTCCGTAATTATCGCGAACATAAACTGACGACGAGCACTTTCGTTAAGTTAAACGCGGTTCACTTTTCGAGAAGTTTCCAAGGTAATATTTAAATCGTATAAGCAAATTGCCGTTTGTCCGCCACCGCCGAATATCCATCAGCGACTGGATACTTTTGCGAAATGTTGCATCGGCTTAATATGTAATATTATAGACCCGAAGCGTCTTCCACCGTCGTTGTTATTATCAAGACGGAACAAGTTAACGGACTTTTTTTCGTCGACTCATCTTCGTATTAAGTTAATATTGAAACGAACGCGTTTAAGCGTAAACGTTAGGATTTTCCGATCAGCGATAACGGTAAATGTGGCGAACAAGTTCGGGACGTTAAAAACGTACGCGAATATCATCAACAGATCCGCGCAAAAAATGACTCGTATATTGTCGTTTTGTTAATTTATACGAGCGTAGATACGTAGAAATAGGAATTCTCGTTTAAAGTCCGATGTTAAGCGTTTTTTAGAAAAAATAATATCGTATTTTGAAAATCCATTCGAAACGAAATATTAGGTAACTTAATTAAAATTAACTATCTTTTCGTAAACGAAGTTTAGTTTTTAACACGTAAACGTTTGATTTTTAGTACTGTGAAATATATAATATTCGTCATTGTATATTGCGATAGAAAAAATTTGGATACCGCGATCTGTCATAATTTTCGTATTTACTCGAAAAAAAACACGGACACACACTTAAATATATATATATTTAGGCACTATATGTCTGTGTAGATAGAACTTCGCGTTTACTAACATTATATGCAATGAGATAGTAAGTGAAAAGGATAACGTATTCTTTAAAGAACCTCTCGTTTTAAATTTCCGCCTTGTAAGTGGTATGAACTCAATAAGAGTCCCTCGCGACTTTTTAACTTAAGTTGGAAATAAGAAAAATTATTTGTTTTAAAACTACCGTGTACGTACTCCGTATTTCCTTTTATCCGTGCACTTTAACGGTTTTACGTATTCGCGGCACACTTTTTTTTTATTTTATCCACACGGCCGAAGTTTGCAAATATCCAATTACGATATCTTCGAAAAGTTTTAGCCGAAATTACAAAAAACGAAACGAGCGACGAATTTCGAAATGTAAACGTACATTACTGATTTCATAAACCGACGAACGATCGTTAGCACAACATCGCCGGTTCAATTATAAACAACGGGTTACAACGGAGCGATTTCGAAATATGTCGGGCGTAACGATTTATTTGGTTTCCGCGACAACGTGTACGGCTGTCAAAACCGTTCCGAATTATTTTCGAAGACCCCGCGAAATGGTTTTGGCAAAAAAATTGGGCAGCGTATACGTTCAGTTTCTTAATGGCCGACGATATAATCGTTGGTTTCGGTCGTTCGTCAATTTCGAACGCGAGCGGCGACAACGGGCGTGTCCGATGACTCGTGTCACATACGTCAACGACAATTCTGTAAATCACGATTTTGAATATCCGTCAACGAAGGGAATTTTCGGATCTTTACTCGGTCTCGTATACGTTTATAATTGTACGAATTTCTTATACTACGCACCGGGCGTTATTTATACATATGGAAGCCTATCGTGTAGTGTTTCTATAATTAAAACGTCGCGTTTGATTAGCAACGAGCGCGACAGTAAAAATGTCGGGCGATTTCTCGGAGAGAAGTTATCAGTTTTCGTTTATTTCGCGCCTACGGAACGTGCGCGTGGGAAACACGACCGAATTTCATTGGATCCCCGCGACGGCGCCGAAGAAGCTAAATACGACACCCCTAAGTACAATATTTGTACAGCTTATCCGAAAGTCCGAAAGTACGCGCGCGAAAAACGCGTTTTATCGTAAAGACAAATATAGACGGGACACGCCGAATTATTGCCCAAGGGATAAAAGCGACACGACGATATCGACGCGGGATTTAAAATCGATCGCCGGAACGAACGGGGACCAAAGTATTTTTTCTTCGGGCGCGGAACATAACGACGGACGGGAATTGGAACGGAACCGAATGGGACGCCGGGTGCGTGCGTGGCCATGGCGGAGTACAATTATGTCGAATCCCCGAAAATGTTAGCGTACACGACGTGTTACGGCGACACACCGACGACCCTTCATGTGACCCCAGCGGTCGACGGCGGCGTTCCGGTTACTTTTTACGACCCGTTCGGTGTGGAGTCGCCTTTGTGATGTCGCCCGGTGATGGTCGTCTTCGACCGACGATTCCGGTCGAATGAGACGACCATTTTTTTTTTGAACTCTCCCCCCCCCCTCACGTTACTGTACGATATACGAAACGTACGCGTGTCGTTCCCGAAACACGTACAACCTTCACGGACGCGCGCACGCGAAACGCGTCCGGGACTCGTCGGCGCCCGTGTTAATCGCCGTTCAGCCAACGAAACGCGTTTTCCGATCGTCGGTCGGTGGCCCGACGTCATAACGCGCGATTCGGATTTTTAATCGTGATTATCGCCTCGTATCCGTGGCAATTCGTTTTCGTACACGAGGACAGTCTCGCGCGTCCTTTGGGTCAACCCGATCGACAAACGTTTTGCTTTACAATTTTGTACAAATTACGGCGGATCGCCATAGTGCCGTGTCGATTTCGGTTGTAAGAACAATTGTAAAGGCGTCGGTAATTTTCCGATCGATCGACCGTAAGATTTGTTTTTCGTCACGAACCACCGCATTTCATTCTTCCGGCTATCTGCCGATCCAATCTGTATAAAAACGTACCGCAAACCGATGATTTATATCTGCTAAACAAAAAAGTGGGCGACGTAAACGTTTTACAGAATTTCGTCGTTTGAATTATATATTACACGCATAGTACAGTTTTTCGGTTAAAAAAACGCAACGGAAATTTACCACGAGCGGAAAATGTAATTACTTACAATATATATTTTATTTATGTTAGGAACGTTACCGGATTATTTTTAAACGCTAGATAAACGAGAAAACTCTAAAACACTCGTCGAAGTGATCTATTATCAAACTGACATCCACAAAGTCTGTGCGTCTCGGGGCTCATTATCCTTTTAAGAATTAATACTGGAAAAGTATTCGGTCAATTAAGTTGGTCGTTAACGTCAATGGCCGGACGAGATAATGTGTACATTTTTAAACGTTATTAGAAAAATGGCGGGACATTCCCTCGCCGTTCACGTCATTCTCCGCGTTAACGTTATTCGTATTACGTACGTTTCGCGTTAACAAAAAAAATGTAAATTCCGACCGATAAAATCGCCCAACGTTTTCGGGCATGCGCGCTTTTTCGAATTTCAATTATGGACGTTTATTACGCTATTAAACGTATGATATTTTAACGACGGGGGCATATAAAGAAATCATCGACGATTGCTATTTTTAAAATTTGACATTTTGTTTGAAATTTGAATAGCGGAAACCTACGAGACGAACGTATTCGAAAAACTATTGTAAGCGGCGGTTAATTAATGAATATGTTCGGCATTTATTGTCACACGTTCAGAAATTTTATGGGTTTAGTTTTTGAATACATTCTTCGGCCGTTTTTCGTTAAACTTATAGAAGAACTAACGGAGAAATCTTTTAAACGTGCCGAATCATATGCGAATATCATCAAACGTGTTCGCGGGACAAATTGAAGAACCGGAAATTAACGCGTTAATGGCCGGGTGTCTGAAATATACGGAATATACAACGATCGAGAAACTTCGATCGTGTTGACGACGACGTTAGGGCGGCACAGTTCTCCGCGACGAATACGTTACTTATCGACGAATAATTCTACCGCGAGCCTTATTACGAGCGCGAATCACCGTCGAGGTAAATACGGTGACAGATTTAGATAAAACGCTTCAGTTCGTACATTACGGACCTGCGTTTACGTTCCGACGGCGTACATTATTGTCGTCCGCGATTAGACGTACTTCTCGTACGTAAATCGGATATAAGACGACCCGTTGTAGAACGGAGTTGTTTAGAGCGTTTCAGACACGCCGAGAGTCACTTTTCACACGATGAAAGTCTCGAGGACCGTTCGTTTGACACAACGGCGACGATTTAAAAAAAAACGCCGAACCTCGTGCCGTTTACGCGTTCCGATTTAACGAATAGTTAAACGTCGACGGCCGGACGTAGTTTTTGGGTAACGAATCGACGAACGGTCGGTTGCGTTCGTCGTGTTTAACCGTACAACACGTAACGTACTGCTTTCGTATTTGATCGGGCACGGTCTCGCCCACGGCGGGACGTGTAACGAACGCGAACACGTTCCACTCGAGTACTCGAATCGAAACGATTTTGTTTTCGTTCGGCCGGGACGGAACCGTAGCGCGCGCGGACGTACACAAACTTCGATAGTTAACGGAACAACGCGGTTTATTGTCGCGCGGTACGACGGCGTTTATTATTAACGGTTTTGTTCAAGATGGCGATGCGAAGGATCAAACGACCAGTCGTCCCATGTATACTCCGAACGTCCACTATACCGTGGTTACCGACGAACATTGCACGCGGGCACCGTTGCTATTATACGCGGAATTAGAAAAGGAGGAACGTTTCTGAGTATAAAATTATTCGTTTTCGGGTGACATGTCCACGCGAATGATAAATGTATAACCGTAACGACGGTACGCACCTATCGCCCAAGTATATACGCGGGAATATCGCGCGCGTTTAACGCGATAGTCTTTGAAAAATAATCAGGCTGGCCAACATCTAGAACGTGCCGACACTGTAGCCAATAGTAAATCGTAATCGCCCGAAGTAAAATTAGTTATGTACGCGAAGCGAACCGTTCGAAATTATATCTTCGGGCATCGTGACACGAACGCGACGGACAAACGGGGCACGTTTTATAAACGGAAGGTTTAGCATCGATACAATTTTCGTACAACGCGCTGAATTCGCGGAACGAACGGCGTTTAAAAGTGAGCGGGTAAATATGTCGAACGATTATTTCAATAAACCCGAAAAGGCGTTCCGATATCGGCCCGTTATGCGCTAAGTAATTACGGGGAGATATAATCGAACGTACATAAGGACCGGCCTTTGAGTGGCAACGGAAAGATCAAACTGCTAAGCTCCGGTAGCAGAAGGAAATGATGTTTAACTCGGGCGACAGAAGGTGAACACCGCGCTCTTGGTACACGCGCCGCTTTTGTTCTTAAGATTATTCCGATATCGCCGATAGGCGAGTTGTGCGCCTTTGCGTTTCGATAAAACCGAGCGTTCCATTCATTTCGCGCGCTATTTGTCATTAACTTTGTCGAAATGTATACGTCGTGGACGGTGTCCCGACGTTTATATTTTCAGTTTCTCCCTTACGACAAAAACGCGAGTTTATATATTTTACATGGTCAAGTCTACAGAGCGACCACGTCGATTCAAGGTAAGCGCATATTTTTCGTTATATTCAACCAAATAATTAAAAAAAAAAAAGGAATTCGTAATCACGACACCTTGGTATTCTGACGCTTATTATTACTAGTGGTAAACTATTGTTATCGCCTTCTACGAAATTATATTTTTATAATTTCCAACGTTCTAATCGTATATAATTAATTATTTGTTCGTCTTTCGAGTTTTCACATAACGGATCGTAGGAAACAACACGTCGTGTTTATTAAGGAAACATTTTGGTTAAAATCGAAAAATAAATTTTTTTTTCTATATTTTGATTTATAAGGTCTTGCTTAAGTGTAACCAAAAGGATATTTCCCTATATAATTTTTTTTTAGGAGTTATAGCGTATTAGACGAGAGTGTGTCGGCCGAAAAACAGGTAGAAACGCGCGCTAGGGAACGGCTTCGAGGGAGGGGTATTTTTCACCGCTCAAGCGGTGTATCAACTACAGGTAGCAAATTTGTACTTGTCTCAACATGCTCTTCGAGGATGAGAAAGGAACCCTGTAAGGTGCTGGGATAGCTGATTCGATGTGTCAAAAAACAAACATTACTTACGATTTTTCCTTCCTTTAACTTTAGTCGCGTTTTTTTCTAAACAACACTTTTTTGTGCGCCACACACGATTCCGCTTCAACGACTTCACTGATTTCGATGTTTGACGGCTCAAATTCAAGCTTATTCAATTTAGGGGGCCTTCAGGAAGCGTTTTAAAAAAAAATTGTTTATTATTGTTTTTTTAACGTTAAAGCAAAACAAAAAAATGGAAAAAGAGGGTGTTTTTTTCGTAATGGACGTCATTATTTTTAAAAATGGAAAAATCATAAAGCCCCCATAATTTATCTATTTTAAAAATATTTTTGGATTTTTTGTTTTAGATCACATGGCAAAGCCGTAGAGTGTGCAGCGCACATTGTTTATCGACATGCACGGCTTCATTCAATGGGGGCTGAAGTCGCCATTTTTAATTTTTTTTTGGGAAAAAATATTATTTATATTTTCAAATATGTACTAATAAACGCAATAAAAGGTGTTTTCAAAAAACAATTACGTTCGCTCGAAAAAAATCACGAAATTACGTTAATTTTCTGACCTTTTGACTAGAACCTCCCCTTAACGAATAAAATGGCCGGGGCGTTTGTTGTTTGTGGAAACGTGTACAACCTACGGCGTATATTATGCGGGTATCGTTACGAACAATTTTCATAAATTTGCGTTTACGCCGGTAAATAAACAACGCGTCCGCATTCGGGACGATTTGCGTAGTTCACTCTGGTCGTCCGATGTGTATGTGTTTAGCTACTAAAACGTCGATGAATAAAACGTCCTCGCCATGTACGGCCTACTGTCTCTACAACGTCGTTCATTGCCCAAAGCACCGGAACGTCGGCTTACGAAATTTCCGACGATCGGCAATCGTACGCAGATCGTATCGAGCGTCGCGAAATTACCAATTGATATATTTATGGAGTTCGCTAAACATAATCGATATAAAAACGAAAACGACATACAGAAATTGGTCGCACGACGCGTTACTGTAACGCGATACGTTAACGCAATATATATTAAATGGTTCGACGTTTCCGAAACGCGCGCCGTATACTACGAACAATGTTAAATCATATATCGAATACAAAACAGTCGGATATTGTGACGTCCGCATTTTTTATCGTATCCGGTGCACATCATAACGGCCACGCGGTTTGCGTTTTC
>JAIPRN010004871.1:0-12969 GCA_025469175.1 Geopemphigus sp. TES_GeoC_2020
GCGGTCGTCCGATTTATTTATTTAAAAATCACCCCCCCCCCCCGAAATTCAGATCTAAGTACGACACTAAATACACGCGTAGTATAAATATATATATACACGAGCGCCCGGAGTTTATTTTTCACTTTTATGGATCCCCGCGTCGTTTTAATACGCGCGTTTTACATAAATTAACGTCGGCCGTAAACCCTTTCGTCGTCCCCGTCGTATCGCGTACGTAATAAATATCGTCTATACGTATCGGATAAGACGTTGTTATATGTACACACTGTATATACACCGTACGTATCCGCGGCACGACGGACGGGAATGGATGTAAAACGCGCGCGCGACGGCGGCGGCCGCGGGTGTGTGTAAACGTCCGAAGACGCCGCACGCATTTCGTGTACCAGCCGCCCAAACGTCGGGCGATCGTGCCGGTTTCACGACCGGCGACGAAAGTTCGATAACGATACTTGGGACGACGGTCGTAGTATTCGTCCGGTCCGACGCGAACGACGACCACGGCGGCGGTGTAAACGTTACGCACGCGCGACGAACGACGACGACGACAATTCGGTTTATATTTAAGAGCGCGTGACGAGTGGACACGATCGGAATCCGGTACGGGCGACAATCGGAACTTAGCGGCCGAACGGGTGTGTGTGTGGGGGGGGAAGGGACCGGTTCGTTAGGCCGTCATAAACCGACCGGTAGATTTTCGCGCGCACGCCCGGTCCGGCCAGACCGGATTCGTGGGTCCGATGTGCAGCGGGATGGTAGGAGGGTGTACCACCTGTCGGCGCGCTGTTGTCCACTCGCGCGAAACAACGGTCACGTTCCGGCCGCCGAAAATAATCGGATCCGATATCCGCTACGATAACGAAAGTGTTTCACTACCACCTACCACCGGCCAATCGCGCGCCCGGTGCGTCGGGCCATCGTCGTGTTCCGCGGTTCCGGTATAATTCTCGGTTTTTCGTTCCGTTCTGGCCGTGTGTTCTACACACGCGTAGCGGAAACGTAAAACCGATAATTCACCGGCGGGTCTCGCACACGCGCACCGGGGCCGTCGAAACGAATTGGCCGCCGCGAACCCGGCGGTGACGACAGCGCGCGTAATTAGTGAAGCCACCGGACTACACGCTTACGGTGGTCTACGAACCGCGGGTAGACACGTCCGATATTGTTATTAGTTCGTTTATTCTCGACCGGCGACGGTTACCGTTCGTCCCGAGACGACCGCGTGTATACCATCCAGGACATCACCGGGGGGGGGGGGGCCCTCGAACCATCTATCCACGCTTACGAACATTTTCGTATACCCGGTTATTGCGCGCGTACCGCGTTCGCGAAACGAAAAACGAATTACCGCGGAAAATGTGCGTTTTCGCCGTTCATCGTGCGTTCCAATCGGAATACACTCGTTTCTTTTTTTTGTAACAATTATTGTTTAATACACGGCCTGTAATTATTGTTTTACAATAAGCGTATGTGACGGACACAACATGGGTTGATGAAGGACAGGAGATAAGAAGCCACACATTGGAGGCACTTAAGGGTAGGAGTTTGTTTTTAAAACGTTAGTAAGAGAGAATACCGAGGAAGGGAGGGAAGTGTAAACATTTTACTTAAGCGTGTCACGACACCGGGCATGTTTGAACCGCCTTTTGGGGTCACCAGGAATAGCGTTGGTGGATAGTCCGGAAATCGAGAGAAATTTGGAATGTGAGCGTTTGTAGAAGGTTTTCGCGACGTTTTGGACCGTTGGAATGGCTAGGTCTCTGTGTAGAGTATCGTTAAAGATACATACGGAATAAATTTCAAAACGAAAAAGTAACCGCGCTTATAATACACGGGCACGCACGCTCGTACGTTGGATCTAGTTATGGTAATTATCGTTAGTCTCATCGACGGACTCGAGTGGTACGGCGTGCCAAAATTAACGATATTTACTCGGCCGGCCGTATTTTAACCGCATATTTGTCAAACTACGTTATTTGACGCTCGCTGCTCGGGTTTAGTTTCCGTATATATATATATATGTATATTTATTTACGCACGTTTCGTGTCAAAACGTAAAAAACAGCTCGAAACCAACGGCAGTCACGCGTTATTTGTTTTCCTCCCGGACGACGATTAATATTCCGACGTTTTCGTCCGCGTATTAATAATCCGCCGGACTTTATTACGACGATAATAATATAAAAACGCGCGGCCGCCCACGCCGGTTCCGTATTTACGCGCCGGAGCCAACCAGCCCGTCGTGTTTCCTCCGCGTCGCCGTATTATTCGGAACGCGTAGTCCGCCGCGCAAACACGGCCCGTAAGGACCTCGGCGCGTACCTACACGCCACGGTCGCCCGCGACTACCGTTAACGACGTGCGGTTTCGGTCACCCGTAGCTCGTCTTCGTCGCCAACACGCGCGACCATCGGACGGATTCATTCGCCCGTCGTGTCCGTGCGCGCGTGCGTAGTTATCGGCCGATCTCTCTCGCTCCGCCGGTGGTTGAATATTCAATTTATGATACGTCGGGTCGTTCACCGGCGACGGTGGTGGTACCCTGCGCGCCGATGTCGCCGTAATATATTACGTAATATCGGTTAGTTTCGGCGTTTTTGTATTTTTCGTGCTCACCTCGCGTGCTCACCTCGAACGTTTAACGCGCGTGAACGCGCCGTCGAATGTATGTGTATATACATACACAGGCGTCGATTCCGACCAATCGGAATTATTATTACACACCCGTCCGCCGCTCGTAGCGCCTACACACGGACGTTTACGAAAATAAAGGAACGTTATAATTGGTTTCGGCGCTGTGACGCGCGAGATCGGTAGACGGCGGGCAGGGGGAAATGGCGCGAAGAATTCGGCGCACCTATTGTATAATGTTTGGTCGCGTACGCGGCGGAACAACGCGTTCGTTATTCGTCCGTAATCGTTACGTAAATCGGACCAGTCGCCGACGATTGACTGACTATACGTCGAATATTTTCGCCGTCGCCGCCGCTGTTCCCGCGTGGTTATAATCGCGCGTCCGCACGTCGTTTTTATTGTCCGAACCGACGGCCGGGAAATCGATTTTTTTTTCGTTTTTACAGAGTACGCGCCGTAATTTACACCGCGACGTATTCCCCCCCCCCACACCGATAACTCGCGAACGTACGACGCGTTTTCGGCACGTCGAAACACACGAAACCCGTCGATCGGGGCCCGAAAACCAGAACGCGCTCGTATATACCTTTACGCGCCGGGTACGCCCGTAGTTTATGGCTCGTTAAAACGACGACGCGGAATATTCAATTATAAACAATACACGGGCCGCCGCGTTTTCTAATAAATATTGTAAATCGTGCGTTTTTCGGGTATACGTACGTTTGTGTTTGTATATATATATATGTATATGCACCTAGCTAGCGTGGACGATCATAACGTTTTACGTTCGGCGTAATTTAATTTTATATGTTCGCTGTAACGAAGACGTGACTAACGAAATATCGCGTTTGTTTTTTTCGCTGCCCCCCCCCTAGGTGTCGGCATCGGATCCGGATTGCGGTATCAATTCCATGGTGAACTTCACGTTGTCCGAAAACAGCGGACCGTTTTCCATTAAACCGGCCACCGGAGAAATATGCTTGGCCAAATCGTTGGACTACGAGACCCGGGGACTGTACGAGTTCCCGGTGGTGGCCACGGACAGGGGTAAGTGTGACGTCGCGGGAACCGCCGCGTCCGCTATTAAATTCAATTAACGCGCGTACGCCGCGCGACTAACGTAGGAACGCCTTTTCGGCGTAACATCTGCCTATGTTAATAACGCGCGGCGTATAATACGGCCGGGGCGGCAGGTGGTAGTGGTGGTGGTGCCCCGAACGTAAGTAAGCATAATGAGAAACGAAACGATCGTATTGTCGATCAAAAATCGTTTTTTTTTTTTGATTTTCGTCGTATTTTCGGACGTTTTGTTTTTACGTAGCCGTTTCACGGACGGACGCGTCCATAAATCAAAGACCCCGCCGACTCTGGCGCGCGCGTAAACCGGTTGGCCCGTAGACGCGCGTCCGATGCTTATCAAGCGGTTTCGACCGCGCGCAGCACCTTCGAGCGATCCGTTGAAATCTATCCGACCGCGTTATATACCCATATATCTCGGCCTCGTCTCCTCTACGGGCCACCTGCTGCTGGCCACCGTCGCCGCTCATCCCTTGTCTTTCAACACGTATCCGCGTTCACCAATCGGGTTTTACCCGTCGCCGACGACGTCCCAAACAGTCCGCGCGGGGCCGTTCGGCGGCTACACACCCGTGTTACGTGTCGCCTGTCCGCGGTAACCGCCGTGCATACCATTCGCCGCTACCCTTCGTCACGCCGACGGCGACGCTACAACGGAACCGTCGCTAATTTACAGGCGGCCTGAGCACGAGCGCCGTGGTCAAAGTGGACGTGCAAGACGTGAACGACAACTGGCCGGTGTTCTCACCGTCCGAGTACAACGTGTCCGTGGTATGGAGCACCGGCGAACAGGGACCGATCGTCACCGTTCGGGCCAAGGACTTGGACTCCGGATCGTACGGCGTCGTCTCCTATTATCTGATATCGGCCAAAGGTAACGTAACCAAATGACAGTCCCGTATGATATTAGAACACGAATCCGTCCGTAATCGAGTCGTTATTTCGAAACGCCTCGGCGAAGTAAGACGATAGCGTACGATGTAGACCGTAACCGTTTACGAATTCCACTGTAAATACAAAGTACCGTCGTTTGAACTCCCGACGCGAAAATATTACGTCGGGCTGCGCGAATCCCACGAATCTGTTTCTAATTTGCCGCGGGGTTTAGTAGAGTACTCGGCGGTTCTTTCGTTGTGCGTACGAATATCCCGCGCGTAAATACGACGAGTACACCAAGGACCGTACGTACTTATCCGACGTTCGTTTCGGTAATATTATCGTTATTATTCCGCCGTATGTACGGACGCGGTTCGTCGAACGGGAACCAAATACGACGGCGCGTAATACCCGTTTGTGCGACGAACACGTTAGTCGAAACGCTTTTTCGAGTGCCGGTTACGTTTTTAACAATAACGAAATCGTAGTTCGCCGGGCGTTTCCTTAATAGTGTCCGGCCGGTAGCGGAGCCGATACACGAAATCAGATAACGGACGGGCGTATTGTCGGCTCCGTCTACAACGGCGTAAATAATTTAATAACGTTTCAGCGAAACGAGTGGCCGGGACATTTTTACATTCGTCTTTTCGGGCGCGTCGTTTCACCCGCGACACGCCGATTAGCGTATATATATATACACACTTGGCCTCGGAGAGGGATCGCTCGGTTCCTCGGGACCTACGCGTATTAATTACCGACCCGATCACTAAGACATGTGTGTATTGCGTTCGTACAGGACCCGACGGCGAGGACGCGGAAACGTCGTTCCGGTTGGACGGCAACACGGGCGAAACGTGGGCCGCGCAACTCCGGCCGGGCGTCTACAGTCTGCTGGTGGCCGCCAGGGACGGTAGCGGGTACGAGGCGGCCCAAGTGGCCAGGGTCCGAATAGCCGTGATGGCCGCGGACGCGGCCAAACCGTACGCGGTGTTCGTCAAGTCGCAGTATTCGTTCACCGTGCCGGAGGACGTGCCGGTCGGCACGGTGGTCGGTACCGTCGCCACGTGGCCCAATCAGTCGGGTAAGTTTTTCACCTAACCGCGGGCGTACGGTTAGTGGTAACATGGCGGGCTGAAAAGGTACGGGGGAAATCTTTCGTGCGGAAACGTCGTCCGTAATATATATATAGCGTGTGGCGGTTGAAAACGGCAGCCACACACACGCGCGCGCACAAACTCGAGGAGACGGATCACGAAACGGCAAAGGGCGAATATATATATATATATAAAAAAAAACGGAATTCGCGTATTTACGTATATATATACATATAGGAACGACTATAAAGTCGTGAAGTACGCGGCGACTTGTAAATACGTCTTTATTTCGCGTACGATCACGATCCGTTCCGGGGGTATAAGTTATAATAATATCCGCGCGTGTACGTATCGTAGCCGTCTCTCCTCACCACCCCTTTTTGTATCCGTACCGTGACGCAATAACGGCCGCCACGGTGTATCTCTCTCGCTCCCGAGTAGTCGTGCGGCGCACGCGTATGTATATATATTACGCGCGATCGTCGGGGAAATTCGGCGGCTTCGGCCGTCACGAACAACGCTACGGGCTCATTATAATAACGCGTACGCCGCAACGGGCAGACGACCGCCGTCGAAATGATCGTCGCGAATACGAACGCCGCCGAAGATCTCCGATTTAAATTCGCTAACTAACTGGTTCGCCCGTTTCTATCGCGTACCTGGCGCGCCGTCTCTAATCGACTCGATCGATCGGTATAGTTACATTCGCACGCGTCCCAAGTAACTAACCTAACCCGTACCTTACCCTACTCGTCAACAACACTCCGCCCCGTGCACGTACGTCGCGTACAAAACGTACACACTGTCGCGTCGTACACGTTGCCGTCCGTTCGTAATAGAATACATAAATAGCGTACGGGAAAACGCCCGAGTCGAATACACGCGCGCGCGTAATGATCACAATTTACGTCCGTCCGCTTATATCTCTTGTCCGGCGATAGTATTATTTATCGTCGGGGCCGTTTGTGTCCGAACGAATTTCTCGTCGTCGTCGTCGTCGTCGTTATTTAAATTTTATTCAAATTAAAAATAAACCGGAACGCGTCGCCCGTATTTTATTGTCCAATCGCCGAATTTACGACGAGCGAACAATGGAACGAGACGAGAAAAAACCGAATATTATGTCATATTTCCGTGCCACCCCTACGACGGAACGGTCGGGGAATTTCGGGAGAGAGAGAGAGAGAATAAAATAATAATAACGAACCCGGTGTACCGTTCGATAAGTATACGCTGGCGTTCGGACACAAATTGAATACGTATTTTAATAACGCGCCGGTCGAACGATTCGGAAACTACGGATTACGTGCATCGTCAGTGGCGTACTTGGACCTGAATTTCGGCTGGGGGGGAGAGGGTTAATTTTTAAATAAATCGGACGACCCTAACCAAACAAGACACGTTATAAACTTTAATAGATTATTCGTTTTTAACGAACGCGTTACATTATAACGTGTATTGAAGTCGAAAAATGCTTTTAGTTTTTCGTTGATATTGACTAAAACTATACGTCTCGTGAGAAATTAATTTTTCTTAAAAATTTCCGGGTGGATGGAGTTATTCCCTCCTCCCCCCACCCGTTCCCGTCAGTACGCCACTGCACATCGGAAAGTCGGTTTCGTTTTACGCGTCGCGCCAAATAAATCGATTTCGTATACATCGGCCCGTACTTGGGTAGTACGGTTCGCGCGACGACACCCCGAACGTTTCCGATAATAACGGCGATCGATGTAACGGACTAAAAGGGAGACGACCGTATTATAAGCGTAACGTACGCGAGTCGGATAATATTTTATTCGTACCGCGGCCGTTTCCGCGCGTGTTCAACCGGTGTTTCCGGATTTTAATTAAACGTAAGGCTCGCCGCCGCCGCCGCCGCTTCCACACGGTACCCCAAATCATGCCGACCGGAAAACATTCGTACTGGCGGCGGCCGCCCTCCGCGATTTATGTATTATATTACGCGCGTGTACAAATATGGTTTTGATTGATATCTGTCTCTCTCCCCGGGAGGAAGCTTAACCGGTTTTGTTTTTAGGAACGCTTCGCGGGGACGACGACGTTTACTCCGAGTAAACCGTACGGACCTCTTACCGACCACGTTGAAAATACTTACCGTACGCGTTTCTCAATCGAATACGTCCGTTAATTAAACGCGCGGCGTTTAATTTTTGTTTATAATTAAACCGGTCCGTGGAAATGATGTAATCTTCGCCGCCACACACACACACACACACACACACAACAGCTACCGGTAAATTTCCGTGCGTACGCCGTCGTCGTTGTCGTATTATGTATACACGAATATTTAAACGTTTCTCCATTGTCGGCGGCGGGTTTGTCATTCGCCCGTAGGCTCACGCGTCACGGTCGTCTCCTAGTTGACTCCGCGACGGCCGTGTAACGCGTCGTAATTTATGGGCGACCGGTGGGGAGGCGAGGCGCTGGGGAACGCGTGCCGGACGTACTCGTACGAGTAGCCGTCCGGGTGCCGACGGAAAACACGCGGACCGTTCCCGGCCGACGTTGTTTCGATTCGGTAGTAACGTCCGGCGTCCGTCGTTTTACAGGGCCGGACGAGCCGGTGCTGTACGCCGTACACACGGACGAGGCGGACGGATATTTCGCCATAGACCCGGTGAAAGGAGTGATCAGGACGACGGCCGCTTTGGATCACGAATCGTTCGAATCCGTTCTACTCGACGTGAGAGCGTACTCGACCACGAGCAAATACGAAGCGCACACACAAGTGAGTGTACACACTAATAATAATAATAATAATATCTTAATAACTCGCGCGTTCCGACGCCGCGTGCGTGTGCGCGTTCGGGTTTTTTTCGCCGTCCAATCTCGCCGCGCAGCCCTCGGGATCGACGCGCCACGACGACGTCGGGTTTAACGAGAGAGCGGAATCGGTTGTAAAACTGTTTAATTGCGCCCGGCCCCCGCGCTATATATGGTGCGCCCGAACATAGCGGTACGGTGACGACTGGATGGGTGGGGCAGGGGGACGTTTATGAGTTTATGTTGACTTAATGGCGCAAAACGCTTTAAAACGCGGAACCGACGTAACGTTGTACGATCGCGAGGACTGGACCGCGCGCGCGTACGTAATAAAAAAAAAAAAAAAACGAATCCCACTCTCGACGGTTATTCGTACGGCGCGCGCGGCCGTCGTGCCCGGTTCGTTTTGCGTTCCCGGACCGATAATAATAAACGTCGACGAAACGTTATATTTAGTTGGGTACGTACTCAGGTAGCGTGCGCCCATAATACGGAATTCGCTACGGACATCGGTATTACGACGATCGTTAAACTGTCGATATATATATATATATATATGTAGCCACACCGCCGTCCGCGAGAGATCATGACGGACACGGGCAGCCAACCGTTGGGCGGGTGTATCGTGTGCGTTCGAAATTCCGTAACGTACGCCTAAAAACAACGAAAACCGACGAACGTTTGTCCCGTAGAGTCGTCCGCGTGTGTGGATTGAGGGGGGGGGCACCGGCGAATTTTCGAAATTTCGATTCGTGACCAAATACGGTATCGGGTACGCGCGTACGAGAACCGAAAACGATCGCGTATTTTCGCACGGAGGGACGAATGACACCGTTGACTGTGTCCCGCAGGTGAACGTAATTGTCGAAGACAAGAACGACAATTCGCCGCGGTTCGACTCGAGCTCGGTGAGGATCGCCATACCGGAGAACGTGGCCGCGGGCTCGCCCATATACACGGCACACGCGACCGACCCGGATTCGGCGGCCAACGGTCAGGTGCGTTACGAGCTGATCGCGTCCACGCACGAACCGTCGTATTTCCAAGTGGACCGGGACCGGGGCACGATCAGTCTGACGCACGGGCTGGACTACGAGACGGTGCACCGGTTGACGGTGACCGTGGTGGCCCGGGACACGGGCGCGCCGCCGTTGTCCGACAACATGACGCTGGTGGTGGACGTGCAGGACATCAACGACAATCCGCCAGTGTTCGAACGGCCCCATTACGCGGCCACCGTTTTGGAATCGCTGCCGGTCAACTCGCAGGTGAGTGCGACGCGCCGCCGTTTGCGGACCGCGGGAAGGGGAACTCGTTCAAGTCCGCAAATTGACGGGACGATCGTTTTTCGTTCGTGGGTCGGCGCAAATTTCACGCGTGGCTCTGTCGTCCTGGGGCCGGTCGTTTTTCACCCCCGACGGGCCGAAAACAAAAACGGTGTCGGCCGGGACGTTGAATTCCGCGAGCGCGCGCGTTATTCCCACGTCGTCGTCACGACACTCTCCGTTAATTGTTAACGGTACACCGGCCGGGTGGCGGGCGCAATGACCATCGACGACGGCCGCGGGGTCACGACGGATTCCTCTGGCCGCGGCGGAAGCGATTTCGCGCGCGCTCGCCGCCGCATAACGGAACCGCGGCGACGGTATTGTGCTCACGCCACGCCGCCGTCGGGTTAATTAAACTCCGCGCCGCGCGAGACGTTTCGCCGCCGCCGATTGTGGCGCGCGTATGGGTTTTTTTTTTCGTCCTTTCGGTCGTCGTACGTGTCGTCGCTGTTCGAAACCGCCGGGACCGTCGCGTACGACGCTACGCCACGAGGAATAATTTCACGACACGACCGCGCGCGCGCGTGTTCGATGAGAGGAGGGGATGACGACGACCGTGGGCGAGAGAAGCACGGCGACGTATTCCGCGGCGGGGCAACAAACCGATTAAACAATAAACGACGCCGGCTGTGTTAATACACCGACGGTAATTAATAATAGAACGGAACAATGCGTGGTGCCGTCGTAACGGCCGATAAATCCAATACGCGATATTGTAATACCCGCTGGAACGCCTGGGTTAATGACGATTACGATATTTTATATCTTTCGGGACGAAACTCCCCGTGGTCCATGGCGTCGCCGCCGTCGTCCTCGCGCGCGACAATAAATATCGCGTCGGTGGAACGCGACGAGAGATAATAACGAGAGCATCGTCATCAGCCGCCAAAGACGGTCGACGACGACGACGACGACGTCGGAACGAATGGTGGCGGCGAGAGCGGACGGACGGAGCGAATAAAAATTATACTTTTGACGTTAGCCGACCGGGATTCGAAGTGAGAGAGAGAGAGAGAGAGAGGGAGAGAGAAAGACACCGACGGTCGTATCGGCTTTGGCGTGAGCACGCGGGGGTTGGGGGGTGTCGAGGCCCCCAACGAGGCGCGAACAATGCGTTATTGTGTTGGCAGAACTGCGCGTTCCGATAATTACTCGTCACCACGGCGTCCGTGATTGATGGATGTACACGGTGTGGTACCGTATACCCGTACCACGGTACATATACCCGGGCCCCGGGTGTACCCACTCCCTCCTCCATCACTACCATCACCCCCCGCGCGGGGATCTTGCTTGACGGGGTCGAGTTATAGTTCACGGGCCCCGGGAATGCACGCGCGCCTCGTTGCCGCCGCCCGATCCGTTTCGATCTTTCGTCCGGCCGAAGTTTCGCGTGCCGCCGACTCGCCGTCGTTCGTCCGGCATTAAAGCGCGACGGCCGTTTTTCCCCCGCGAACGACGACGTCTGTCGGATTTACGTCCCACCAATTTCGTATTACTTCGAGCGGCGGCCCTCCCCCGCCCACCCTTGCCACTCGACCCGCGCGGACAGTAATCTGGTCGCGCGGACGCCAATAAATTAACGGACCCCGCCGACGTTAATCTCGAACTCGATTAATTCGCTTTTACATTATTTACGATTATAAACGCGTTGCCCGGTTATTATTACGAAAAAAAAAAAACAAAACCGGCCCGCGGCGAACCGTTGGCCGTATCGTGTATATTATGCGTTGTCAACGGCGCGTAATCGTCGGCGGGATGGCCGGGAAGGGAACGATTCCGGTACGCGCGATTAATCGCGAACGTAACGTTTTTGTGCAGATCGTACAGGTGACGGCGCTGGACGGCGACAGCGGCAACAACGCCCGCGTCACGTACCGCGTGTCCAGCGGCGACGGCGACGGGTCGCTGGACGTGCACCCGGGCACCGGATGGGTGTACGCGAAGAGCCCGTTGGACAGGGAGACCCGGGACACGTACGAGCTGACCGTGGTGGCGTCGGACAACGGGTCGCCCAGCGCGCTGGCGGCTACCGTGGTCGTGGTAGTCACCGTGGCCGACGTGAACGACAACGATCCCGAGTTCGACGGCGACCATTACGAGTTCCACGTGGAGGAAAACCGGCCGGCCGGCACCGTGTTCGGCGCCGTGTCCGCCACGGACCGGGACGCCGGCGACAACGCGCTCGTCCGGTACTCGCTGATACCGGCCAATTGTAGTTTCAACGTCAACCTGTACTCCGGTAAGCCCGTTTTTCGTAGCGTACAATGGTTTTTGGGGAGGGAATGGCGACGGCGTAATAGCAAACCGTGTGACGCGAAGGGCCAACCCGTCGCCGTTCAACGTCCCTGCGCCTCGTCCCTCCTCCCCCCCCGAACCTTGACCGTCGTCCTCTCATTACGCGTGTGTCCCGTTCGGCGCTTCTTCGATCGATACAAACACGATCGGTTTCCGTTCTCGCGCCCATAAGTATTTATAGTATGTGCGTGTACGAGTTCCGAAATTCGTCTCCTCCCGTCGTCGTACGCTCGCGTCATTTGTTCGTTGCGCCCGTTTGATTCGCTCGGGTCTCTTCGCTCTCGGCGGACCCTCCCCACTTCAAATTTCGTTCCACACTCGTGTATATATATATTAATTACCGGACTGTTTATGGGTTTCCACTTATTAGTACAATCACAATAAATACGAGCTCGCCCGTACGTGTGTGTCTGTGCCGAGAGACGAGGACGAAACGCGTTCCAAAAGATCTATTTCCCCTTCCCCCGGTTCAACGAATGACTCGACGCTTTTCGGGGTTAAGTTTTTATTATGTATCGTACACATACACATATTTATACGTACGTACGATTTTGACTGACACGCGTAACACGAGAATAAACAAACTGAATAGAAATACTTGTCTATATACTCATAACCACTTAGGTTTTTATTATATTATTATGTATACGCTATACGTTAGGAGGTCGCATTCTCCGGACAACACGTACACACACACACACACACACACACTCGAACCGCAGATATATAATATCGCCGTAGCCGCCGCGTTGATGGAGTGCGTGCAAAACAACCGATAAAAAAACCGACTATAAAAAAAAAAACTCGGTATTTGTCAATAATAATAATAATAAAAAAAAACTACTTCTGTAGTCGTTTTTTTTTTTCACGGCGGGTAG
>JAIPRN010004872.1:0-12967 GCA_025469175.1 Geopemphigus sp. TES_GeoC_2020
TATATATATATATATATATACTACGATATAAGCGCGGATAATGATTTATTTGGTATAATTCATCGATGAATATACGACGTACAATAGACGCCCGCGCGTCATTAATGATAATCTGCGCGTTGCGTATATTCGTTATTCGAAAAGGTCTGAGCGTATTCGGAGCTACGCGCGTTGTGCCATAACGATGACAGTTTTAGCATGGTCGTCGAAGCAGTCATATGGTCGGAGTGTAGCCGTCGTGGTGTAGACGATGGGCATGTAGGATTCCGTAACGAAAAACTCGTGTCGAAATGCCTTTTGTCCAAACATTGATGTCCCGGAAATCGGTACGCGAGTATTACGTAGCGAAGGCGACGCTATACGCGTCGACAGAGGAATACGTAATTATACAAAGTAGAGTAGGTCCAGAGGCAAACAAGGTTGTCGTATGGTTACGAAAACGTTCGGCGGGTCTTAATGAACCAACAAGTCACGATGCCGTAGAATTAACGGGAGGAATCGCGAATAATTTCCAATTTTGAAAAAAATAATCGCGATTCGTATCAAAGACGTTTTATTATTAGTCGAATTCGCGTTACGTACGTCCTTCGTTTTCTTTTCTTTTTAAATTTATAGCCTACGACCTACGCGAAACGGAAGCCTAACGAACACATTCGATATTGGAAAAAAGTGTAAACGATATATGGCGATTGAAGACGCGATATTTCAACACCGCGACTTACGCGTCGGGTGACGCTTATTTCTTCAATTACTATTTCGGGTTTGTAACGAAACAATTTTCGTCGTTTATTATTCGTCGATCGACGTTAACTATTCGCGTCGTCGACGTATGCTAGCGACACATTTCACGGTACAATACGGATCATTCGTCCGGCACACGTTATTCAAACGGCCGGTGGTACGCGAATAATTGCACAACCCACGACGATATTGCGGTGTATAGTCGGTAGCGTTATTATCGTCGTTATATTTCGGCGTCTGAGGGACGAGCGTGTCTGTACGTTTTATTACAATAAGTTCTCGAGTTTCATATTATCCATTTTCCGCGATGACGCTTTCTTTGGTCGTGTATATATGTATAAACCTAGCAACCTACCTATCTACCTACCTACCTACCAAACTACTTGCCCGCCTGCCCGTCTACAACGGGCGCGTATATGTAAAGATAAATAAAATTGATGACGACATTTCAATTCATCCTCTCGCGGTTTTAGCATTGCCGCGGCGTTTCCCTTCATTTGTCAGCGTCACGTTTATCTGTCTGGCGGGTATGGGTATCATCATCGTCGTCGTCGTCGTCATCCACGCGCAGAAATCCTATGTCGTTATTCCGCCGTGCACGCCGTGCCGGGCTCACTCGTGCGTGAGGTGTCTTACCATAAACAACTTCACGGACATCGCGCCCCGTACGCGGCGCGGCGTTGATTAATAACAATGGCTGTGTGAACGACCGACAGTAGTCTACCGGCCGATGTCATATCGCGAACGGCACGTCCGATGCAACGCCGCGGAACGCGTTGTTGTTCGCCACGACCGGGCCGGCGCACGACGATTATTTACCGGAAACGATTACAAAATTGTCGGATTACCGCGCGCGTGCGTTCTTCCGTTCCCGTCGCCGACCACCACACGACGACGATCATCCATCCATACGTGTCGTACCCGTATACTCGTGCCTCGTGACCCGCGCGCTTTCATGAAACCCTCCCCCCAAAGCTACCACCACCACCACCACCACCACTAACATATCGATGACCATTGTAAAGTCTCATCCGTGGAGACGATTCCTCCATTCGTTTATCTCCCGTCCGACGTCTCTACTCGATTCGTAGGGACACGACGCACTTTGCAAATACCGCATAAATGCTCGATGTACTTGCGGTCTCCATCAAGTTGTCACGTTATCGTTGCGCGTGTTCGCTGGATTTGCACACACAATTCCGAGTTCACGAAACCGTGGAATCGTACATTTACCATAAACGTACCACGGTTCTTTTTTACGGAACACTTACCTTGAAAATTTTATTAGTCCGTTATGATTTCTCAAAACCCGTTTTTGTTCCTCTGACTCTTTGTCGACCAATTATAGAGAGGAGCGAAACTATTCGCTCGTATTTTTTTTGCACCGACATTTTTTATCACAAGAAAAAACTAAATTTTTTAACAAACGCGAATTATAGTAATTACATTGCGGAAGTACGAATTGTATTCCGGATATAATTGTATGTATCGTTGGTCGGTATGGAAGTTTTCTTACCTATATATATATATATATTAATTAAATTTCACGAAATTATTTTAAAAATTTAAGGGTATTATAAAAAAAGTTTTTATGTTTCTACAAATAATATAAACTTATATATAGATACACAATATTGTTTACGAGGAATTACTTAAATAATTTTTCATTATAAAATTAATTTCGAAATTATTAATGTGTCTGAATGACGAGTTACATGAGAACAAAGAACTTCGTTTATAAAAATTATAATCATAAATACTTCTTAGCGATGAATGGAACGGATAATAAATTAAAAGCATATTATTCATCGTAATCGATTTTGCGTAGCTCTGCGAAATAATTAAGAAGTTAAACCGAAAATAGATAAAAATAAAATTGAAAATAACGCGAAATTGAATCCCGCAAGAACACACGAAGATACATAGAAACGTTGTCAGCATGACGGTACTCGTGAGTCTAACCGAATGAAAAAATATTTTTTCTGCAAATTCTCCATAAAAGTTCAATTTACAATTATTGATAACGAATGTTTGTGTATAAGTCAATAAATAGCGTTGTTTTTATATCTATATAATGGCCAAAATGGTAAATAAAAATAAAACGGATTACTATCCGATTCGTTTTCCAGAATATCCTATCGTAAAATAATAATTGATCAATCACGTTATTATATTTACTCGTTTTTTAATTAATTTTTTACGTGTGTGTGTATAAATATATATTTTTATTTATTTATTTACAGATACCGACGAGTTCTGAAACTGTGTAAAAATAAAAACGAATTTATATTACGATATTAAAATTACGGTATATAAAAGTACTATTGGTCAATAAAGCATTAAATTTCCTTCAGCAATATGATTGGCTATCGATAAAACTATATGAATAACCTAATACGACCTTCCGATTAGAAAAATAAGTTGTAAACCGTAGCGGGCGTAATACCGGGGCAGTAGTGTGGCGTATATTTCACAATACGCTTGTTTTAACGTATAACCTATTACTTGAGTAAATTCTACTCGAGTTTATCAACTACCGCATTAGTTAATAAATGTGGTTAATATTATTTATATATAATTAATATAATAATTATAATAAATATAATAATTTATAAATAGTATATAAACATATAATATTTACCGATTGGGACGGGTGTACTAAACGTAATGGGTGAATGATTAAATACGAAACTCGGGTGATCTCTCTGGTAGGCGCACCTGTTTAATATTATCGTGGTTGTCTGAGAAGGAGCCGCCGTTGTTTCGGGTCGCGCAAATATTATAGCGGCTATTGCCGCGACGACGAAGACAACAACAACAACTACGATTGTTGGTGGTCGACTATAAACGGTGCACTTACAAGAAACGGGTCTTTTGAATCTCGGGCTCACGTTGGACAAGGACCTAAGGTCACCCAAACGTTTTGCCGTGTAAAACCATTTAAATGGCCTGTCTGTACACAACTAACAATAGTTCACCATATATTGTTGTCTCGGCCAAAACCGATTAATATATATATATATATCATATATGTATTTGTGCGCGTAGATTATTATCGATAGCGACGGTTGGAGAAATTGAATTGATATCAAATCTCACGTTCACGGGCTGCTTTGTTGTTCGAGCACTTGGTTCCACTTTTGTATAAACATAATATAATTTTCCGCCGACGTTTATTATTATTATTATTATTATTTCTTGCGTGATATCGTGTTAAAAATACTGTTTCCAAATATGATTTTTAGGTAAACAGTTACAACAATTTCTGTTTTTGTTTCATTTTAGACAATTGTTACGTTATCGACGTAGAATTCGCGTAAGAAAAGATAATACGTAAAACAACAATCGGTCATCCCTTTTACGTTTCCCTTATAACCGAATAACATTTTAAAGTGCGTCGATATTGTTCAATATCGTTATATGATACGCGACTCGAATTATTAAGGGAAATCGAACGTAATTCGCAACGTTGACATTTACGAAAATTCCGTATTTGTGAATCCATTTTCGAGTATTGATTTATTTATGGGAATTTGGCGGTGAAAATTTAATAGAAACGTTTCTGGAATCTGCCGGAATTCGATCATAACGCCGAGCTATTTGGTCAAAACTTGCTGGTATGTCCACTAACTTGTAGGTACGAGATTATCGTCGTGAATTGTCTGGGAATTCATTTTTTATATTAATTTAGTTATAAATACGCACTTGTTTTTATAAATTCCAACGTTATCAAACGCCATTTTATTGTACTTGAATACAATTTGTGAATTCAGTGCCGTCGAACAATCTTAACATTATCATAACAAATCTTACGTAATAATAATGTACAATGGTCGGAAATATTTTTTAATGTAATAGAACGCCACAACGTAACTAATTCCAATTATTCAATACCTCGAAGTTTTTCGATTAATTATTGTTCGTACTAAAAGGTCGTAAATTTGTTACAAAATGAATAAACTCGACGTATAAAGTAACTTTATATAGCAATTGGAAAACGTGTTAGACATAAAGGGCGAATCGTATACGTCACTAGCATTTATGCCACTGCGTATTGACCATGAGCGGTGTCGTGTACAAACGAATTTATCTTGGACAGGTGAGAATCGAGTAATGTTTTATTATAGATTATGTTATCAGGGATCGACATCAAAGCATCTGCCGGCCTGTAATTAACAGGTTGCAAAGTCGCTACAAATTTACTAGTCACGGAAAATCACTAACTCGTAACATAGCGAATTACATTTTTTTTCCTTACCGACATTTTAATTTAATTCGTTTGATAATTACAACGATTAACGAATATCGTGTTGCTCGTTAATTGTTGTTTAAAAAGTAAAAGTTTGTGTCTTTTTAGTAATCAATTGTATTCTCGAAAACAATGAAAGTCAACAATTACGCAAAACGGTAAATATATTATCATCTCACTAAACCGTTCAAATTATTTAAGAATACATCGATTATATTCACACATTAGTCACCGTACGAAATTACTAATCTATTAGCGGTGTCACTAAACATTTAGTTGTCTATGATACATATACGTTGTAACTTTGGTCCTTTATACATATCTATAATATATTTATATTATATACGTATATAATGTATTTTATAATTCAATTGATAATAAAGTAACTAATATTTTCAAGACATATTATAATATATATATATATATATATAGATATTATAGAGATGCTATATAAAGTATAACAATAACGACTTAATTAATTTGACGATTAGGAAGACGTGTATTATTATTTGAATAAAATAAAAATTTTTTTTAAAAACAAGATATACCCAGTCAACGTTTTTTTGACACGAAACGTTTTTTTTAGGTTAGTGGTGAGAACAAAAAGGGACGTGACGAAAAATGACGTGAAAAGTTGACCACCAATCGATCGATCGATATTCGTTCAGAATTTACGTTTGATTCCATTTATATTGATTTAGGCGACTATAAGGAAGATAATGGACGTTCGTAATAGCTTATTTTAATAACAATTAACTACGTTTGAAAAGTCACGATTGTGATTAGTATTACTGTAATTCGTCATAACCTCGAAAACACGCGTCCATTCAATTATTTCTGTTACGACATTAAATATCTTATTTATTTTTTATTCTTAATTCCCGCAAAATCACAAATTCTGAACCGTACATCTCTAACTTAACTTTACACACTGACCTTAAAGTCAAAACAGTTCGTGAAGAAGCAGTTACTTTTTACAAACGTTTCCATTCTAAACTCCCCTCCCATACCAACCCACTTATCTCAAACCTCTCCTCCCTCACAATTCCTGGAAACCCTCCCAGAAGGCTTAGAAGAGAATGGTGCCGTGATCTTCATAATAACTAAATAAAAAAAATAATATAAAAAAAATACAGTAACTTCAAGCAAGGGCTTTGTTACCACTGGGTAGCTCCTCCCATCAAGCGATCATATTAAATATTCAGTTATCACATATTCTTATTAGTCCGCAGGAACAGATTGTATATTATAAAAATGTAAAAAAAAAAAAAAAAAAAAAAAATTCTTAATTCCGTCGTTTTATTGTGAATTGTAATATGAACACAGCCGCAGAGACCCTTAAAACATTTCACGTGACAAATTATTTTTGGACAATTTATTTAGCACTTAATTCGAAGCGTTTTCAATGACTCCCTTACTATGTTTATATATATATATAATACCAATAATTTTAAAATAACGCCGTTTGAAATTAATTAAAGGTTAATTCGATTTTTTGTAACTGATATAATGAAACGTGAAAATTCGTATAAAAAAAAATTTCCCTTCCGGCTTGTTTCCAACTCTTGACCGTAAGGTAAATAAATCGCTAAGTGAAACGTTTGATGTGAAAATTAAACGTTTCCATATTCTTGGCACGTATCAATTATAAACGTTTAGTTCGGCGAGTTTAATTGACCGTTTCGGCATAAACTTTTACGATGTCAATTGCAATTACATTGAATTGTTTTAAAAGTTGGAAGGTTCAGAAATGGTCCCAAATAAATTACCAGACCTTTCGGAAATAAACGAAGGTTGTCAATTTCGCAACAACATTTATGTCGGTCCGTAATCTTGCAGTAAGAAGGAAATATAAATCGGACACGTTTCAGGTAAACCGTTTTTACGCTGTCTACCGAAGTCGATAGTTCCTCGCGAAACGTATCTAGGAATCAAATATTGTAACGAGGAGCTTAATGTTATTGATAACTGTAACTTTGATTGTTATTATCAAATGGCGTAAGAATTTAAAAAAAATAAATCGCGCCTCCGTATAGTCGGACGGATTAAGCCGAATGCCCAAACGATTTGACCGATCGGCTGTACGTTATTGTTGAGAAACAATTTAAACCACGTCGCGAATTACGATACCGATGTTAGAAGTGAATTCGGTCGGAATATATTACGCGGTTGTCCGGCTGGATGATCGATCGCAATATTACGATCGTCACATACGTCTTATCGCCGTATAAAATCGCGCTAGGCCACGTAAACGACGTTTCGAAAGAAACATTCGTATTAACTCGTATTATTTCCGAAGGGAAACGCTCGTTTTTACACGTATTGGGAACGTGTATTTTTCATTTTAGGTGCTGCGTTCGAATGCTATCTTCATACAGTGGTTCGAGACGGGGAACGTGGTGTATATCGTATTCTATATCGTCACGGAAAAACGGTAATTGCGACAGGTGGTAGTGGTGGTGGCGGTGGACCATTTTGTCCGGAAAATACGAGTAGTGTCAGAGGTGTGGGAAAAATAGAACGAGCACGAGATATACGTTAACGGTACATTACGTTGATCAGATCCGTTAACAAACGGTAACGTCGTTTCCCGGTGGACACTGCGAAAAACGGAGGAAATCAAACCGATATTTATTACATCCCTGCTCTACGGATATTATTTATATCGTGTTATGCTATTATTTTGTCTTCGATACGATCGGTCTCTTCGCGCGTTCGTGGATCTATACGTTCGAGAAGGGACTGCCGTCCCGGCGTGACAACGACCGAATTTAACAAGCTGTCCCTAACTGATGATATGCGTGTTGATGGATCGTCCGGGCGAGTGTCGGCACGATGTATAGAGCCCTTATCTATGTAACCTTTGAATGGTCAAGACGAAGAAGACGGGTCGGAAATAATATAACGTAACAAACTTCGACCGTTCGAGCCAATCATGAATGACTGATGCGAGTCTAAACAAGGGACTCGGTATCAGTCCGGCTCATACTACTATTTTATTTTGTCCGTTATTAGTTATTACTGTCGTTTCGTGTTTTTTTCACTTCTAAAGCTCCGTCGATTTTCGTCGAATTTTTTATCATCGTTACGTACGAATATACGCGATTTTATTACACGTACTTATACGCGTTCATAAAAACGACATTATTTACGTTCACTCGAGCAACTTAGATTTGAAAAGGGTTTGATATTCGCAGTAACTCGATGCTTACGTATTGAGATGACAAAATTAAACAGCGCTTCGGCAATAACAACAAAAAACGAAAAACGCGAACAAATGTATGACACGGTTATTGTTAATTTTAAATTTAGAATGAAGAATCATTCGAAAAAGAAAAGAAAAAAAGAACGTATTGGTTTTATGATGATATTTTGTTTTGTTTTTGATTTCGTCCGCAAACACTTTTCAATGTAGAAAGAGTGCTCGGATAATCTTGATACACACTACGTTTTGGTAGCGAATCGTATCCTGTTAGAATTTTATTTGATTTTCGATTTTTTCCGGTAGTTTATTTCACTCTTACAAAACCAATCCAAATAATTGAAAAATAAAAACTGTAATATTTTTAACACGTTCGGTTTGAACGTATACGGTTTTTTTGTTTTTATCTTTTACTTTTGAACAACTCGAAATGTAATAAATACTTAAACGTGCGTAATATTTTAACGAAAAATTAATATATATATATTTTTTTTATATATATATATATCGTATTTGTAAATCGTAATAAATTATTAACTCTGCTTGCGCGATGGTTTTTCAAATTAATTGTTTTTTCGTCGCTTTCAATATCATAATCGTAATCAAACTTTAATATGTGTGTCTAAGTAAGGGTCTAAAGCTGATATTCACTAAACTCGAAGTTTTTTACCTTTGTTCCTGTTATATTTCTTAAATATCAGAAGTGGTATTCAATTATTAAACGCGTATATAATCGTATACACGATTACAAATATGAAAATAGAGACTTTATATTATTCGACGTCAAATAAATAACATAATTTAACTAAATTTTAAGAAATCAAATATTCAACTATATTCTTTTTTTATAGTTCATATTAATTATTTGTAAAAAAATTCGTATATGTTAGCTTATTATATATATTTCGAATTGCGACTTATCCATGCACTATTACAATTCAATGAGCTCTATAGGTTCATACGTCAAATGAATTTATGATAAGTATAACTCAACTTCTTTGCAATTAAAAACCGATAAGTACATAACATTAAAATGAATTTATCGTAATAGCGTTTAGAGTTTCAAATTTATCGGTATTTTCTATTTTTTTTTATTGGACTCAAAAGTTCAAAACATGTAATTCCCGAAAATAACAAATACCTAAACCGAAATCATCTCGGTAATTTTTACAGTTATTTTCCGAGTCTCTGTCGACGGGATAAGGCCTTTGGTCGGTAATTTTGTTTATTACATTTTTCTCGAAACAAAAAGAAAAATCGCGTGTTTGTTGAATGAAAAAGGTAGCCAAGAAAAATCTCCAATTTCGTACTCTTAAATTGTGTTATACAATAATAAACGCACTTCTATTACAAGAATGGATTTTCTCGTGATTGAACAATAATATATGGTATGTATAGCTTCTAACTACAAATGTATATTTATGTTTATTGTTTATATTCGTATACGCAAACATATTTGTATATAAAAATGTAATTTGAAAGACGTTATTTATTCCGAGGTACGCGGATTTAGTTTATAGAAAAATAAATCAACGACCCACGTTCGCGCGATTAACAATTTTATTATTATCTCTACGGGTCCGCTAATTGGTCGATAGTATTTTACTGTTTAACGTTTACGAAATCTACGTATATTTCTGAAATCTGGACGAGAAAACGTGACGAATGGTTGGAACGATTGTCGTCCGACGTACAGTAGAGAATACCGTCATACTTTGTTAACATTTATTTATTTTCAAACAAGCGCACAATTCTAAAAATGTATCTGTATATAAATTAATTGTTTGTTTTCTAAATTGCGTTTCGCTTGATTATCCCGTTTCATAAATGTATCTGTTATTACGATCTATTACTATGGGCGGTATCATAATGCGTATTCCCCTCCGGGACAAATTTCTGTTTGTGACGTTTTAAAAGCTCATCAGATAGACTTCGCCGGTCTAATGTTGTATTTTGTGTAGACTTAATGATATTCTCTTGCGAAAACTTTTGAGTTAAGTTTATTTTTGACGTTACTACTGCCTTTGATGCGGCGGTCGATAATTCCGTCAGTTTACTGCCGGCCAAAATTGACAATTCCACATTATATCAAAGATAAGGTATTATATAGGCTGACATTAAAATCAACGTTCGATACGTTTTAATAGGAATTTAAAATTATTATCGACAATTTCGACCGTTTTTTAGTCGTTGTAAGCCATTAACGAATGTATATAAATGTACAGTGATGAGAAAATCGTACTTTCGTATAATCTATTTTTTATTAACAGATAAGTAGGTTTAGGTAATTATTAGCAATTTAAACGCTATGAACTTTTATATTTGTATTCGGTGACGTTTTTTTACTTGTGTAACTTCAGTGATTCCGTAATTCCTCATACATCTGTAGCGAAGTTTGAGGATGTTTAGTAATTTCCGAAATTATTTGTCTTTCGCCAGACTCATGTGTTCTTCGTGAGCTGAGCATTTAGAGTATTTATATTTAACTTAACAATATTTTATGTCAAACAATTATGATAATTTAACGCATACGTATAATTTATTCGTTTAATTAATTTTGTTAGTTCATATTTTACTAAAAAAAACGTATAAAAATAAAATATAACTACCGTGTACTACTTATATTACGTCGATTTAACTGTAATTAAAGCTATTCAGTTTAGCTATTCATTTTAAAACAAAATAAGTGGTTTTATACGTTTAGTTTAACGTTTGAAAAAGAAAAAGAAATTAAAGCTGAAGTATGTTTAAATTCTATGTTCAATTTGTCGTTTATATTAAACGTTTTAAACAATTTGATTTCGAAAATTTTAAAACCAAAGTACTTTAATAACCTTACCTCTAATCATTTCGAAATATGTTTTTTTTTACTAATAGAATTTACGCTTATATAACCATATTTGTGTTTACACACTTTTTGTGTAATTCATAAGTATATTGAATATTCTTTCAATATCGTTGTTTTTTCAATTATTGAAAGAATTCGTTAATTAAATTTATAAATATAATCAGTTATCTATAAATAATGTAATATAATACATACAAGTATGTAAGGCTAAATGTTTTATATGTTTGATGTTATTAAAAAGCGTATATCAGTATATAGGCGTATTTATTTATCGTAAAATTTTGACGTTTTAATTATACATACAATTTGCTTAAAGATAATAAGTTTTATAAAAGGAACTTTATTTATAAAATAAATTGCGTTTTTGTGATACAGAGAAATTTTAAATAGTTTCTTAAACGCTACGTTCGGATGCCTGTGGACATTTAATTAAAACTAACACAAAATTATATTTAGCTGCCTAAAAAGTAATTTCCATTATATATTCATATCCACCAGTTCACTACAACTGGTAAAAATGAAAAAATATACGAATCAATTATTAACATTTGTTATTTTGCGTTTATCAAAATTTTAATAATATATATATATATATATATATATAATAGGTTTTAGTATCATTATAACGGTATAGTCTCACTTCTTTGTAACACTTAGTTCTAATTTGATAATTAAAACAAAACTGTTTTAAGCAAACAAAATATTTTCATGTTATATGCGTTAATAAATTAAACGTATTAATATTACACGGGTTAATTAAATTGCACAAGCAATATTATTTTTCTTTAACGTATATGTAGTTAATTTGCCTATACGGAACCGCCTGATACTTCATATTTTTTTGATCTTTTAGCCACGGTATTCGAATCATGAGAACTAAAATCATATTAAAACAACTCGTTAGGAATTTCGTGATGCATTTCACCAAAAATTAATAAATAAAATACGCTGTGTAACTTATGGGGTCTGTTTTTGCATTTGTCATATACATAAAAGAGTAGACTGTGTAAATTTCTGAAACAAAAATAATATCGTTATGATAAAACGTGATTATTTTTTATATTGATTTTTAATAATACTACAACAACAATGTACAACAATTCAGTCATTTATATACTCATTTTATATCACATTTTTTATTATAATGAACACAAATCAAAGTTTTAAATAATGACACGTATATATTTTATTATCTTCATAAGGTATGTGAAAACAATCGTTTATCGTAACAATTAAATTTAAGATAGTAAATTAATTAATTGAAAAAATTGTGTGAATATTGAATTTTCTGTGTACAACGCTTAGGTTGCGTTTATTATTTATGAAAATTTCATTTTGAAATATAAAGTTTTTCCATAATTACGTACGTAATAGACAGAGTTTTATTTGCGAAAACACTTTATATACAATATAGGTGTGTATTATATTAATAGTGTACTGATTTATTATGTTCTGTAGCGAACTCTTTTAAAAAATTGTTTAAAAATTTAATCATTGTCTAACGTTCTGGATTATTAATTCGACCGAATCGTAAGTATTTTAGGTCACGATCAAAATGTCAATAGGTATTCCACCATAACTAACTGTCTATATGTATTCGTAACGTTTTGATTCGAACAACTCGTAATAAACAGTTGAAGTTGATATATGTTTCGTTAACAATAAACTGACTGAAACACTAGGTCAATCGCAATAATTATGACACGTTACAATTTACATTCGATGACTGCTTTACCTAATTTTGACAAAAAACTAATAAATAACCCGTCGAATAATAATTTAATTAAAAAAGTTTACTCGCGAACTTTAGGTTATTTATTTGATTTCAGTTCGGTTCCGGTATTTCAATTTAATTTTCAAGGTTTCATTTATAGTGGTTTTGTTTCAATTATTTAACATAGTGTTTGGTTTTCGTTGAATATTTTCT
>JAIPRN010004873.1:0-12965 GCA_025469175.1 Geopemphigus sp. TES_GeoC_2020
TTGTTTTCGACTTACCGTCGAATTCGTCGATTTCGTCGGGATTTTCGAATAAAAGGTAATCGTTACCGTTCTCGTCTGAATACGCGCTCTTCAATTTCTTCGTTTTAGTCTCACCGTTATTTTCTGTAAATTTCCCGATCGGCTTTCCTTCGTCACTTTGTCTGTGTCCACTGTATTTCTGTTTGTTCGCTTTTTGCGAAAAACAGTTGTTTGGGAATTTGTCAATTTCGTCTCTATCGCTAAAATAAAGTACCGTCGATCGTGTTCATTTTGTTTTTTTAAACATATTATTCTATAATTGATTTCTTATAACAGTTTACAATTGTACCTCTATTTACTAGATAAAAAAGAAATGAAAAGAACAATACGATATGAACTAACTAATCGACGAACGACGTTAGTTGTTAAAACTAATTTACTACAACGTTTAGTATTCGACGCAATTGGAACCCGCTCGGCTACGAACGATTCTATTCGGGAAAACGATTTTATACGGACGCGGTTTTTCTTCGGTTATACCGTAAATTTTACTTACAAAATGGCTTCAGCCAGTGGACTGTTTCGCGAAGCGTGCGACTGTGGTGTCGCACTCCTGTTGTAATTAGTTTCTATAAAGAAAAATAAACGATCACCCGCCGGTACTTAAGACGTTTCCTTTTTTTTCAAAATACTTTCTAGCTCGACCGGTGTGGCGATTTTCATGTGGAGCAACGAAGGAATTTTCGATGCCGAATCATTTTCCGCCGTAGGTTTTGGATTCCGTTGGAAATCGTTGTTCTAAAATATCGACCAAGTTGGTTATTGGCGCGTAACGTGATAGCCTTCGGATGATGATAATAATAATAACGCGATATTATACCTGAAAGTCTCTGTTTCTGTACTGCTGGTGACCATTATTATGTCGCGTCTTTCCAAATGACTAGAATGTAATTATAATGCACACGATTGGCGTATTTTTTTTTATAAAAAAAGATTTTATAAAATCGAAATCAAATTACGTCCGTACGATTTCTTACGTAACGAATAAAAAATAGCGAACGAAAATGACAATAATACTCATCGGTCCCTAGTCTCGCTAGATTTCACCCGTAATCATCATAAAACGTAATTTAAACGCCGTTAATGGCTATCGATATTTACGTGTTGATAGCTTCGCGACGTCAAGTCACCGTCGTCGTCTTCGTAAGCATTGTTGTTAAACGTACGCTTTTTGCGTACCGGTTCCTCTTCACTCATTACACGGTGGTCGTATTGTCGCTTCTTGTCATTCCTCGGATATCTACCGCCGTCTCTGCCGGGTATGTTGTAATTGAGCTCACCATAACGTGTATTCGGTGGCACGCACGGCGCCCTTTCGTCCAGTTGTGACGGTCGCTCCTAACGACAAACGTTCTAGGATTTTCGCCGACAAAAATGGCAAATAACGTAATTTGCGTGTTTAATTTACCGTTTGCCGCCGAGCCGGTGCTTCGATCGGCACAACATTGTCCTCATCTTCCACAATCTCCCCTTCCTCCAATTCACATTCGTCCACGGTACGACTATTAATCGATACGGAAACGATCAACGACGGCGTTTTCTTTTTGTTTTTTTTCCCCCCCCCTGGTAAACCGTTACGATTCCGACTAAACAACCGGAGTTCGACCATTGAGTTGTCGTCGTCGCCGCCGTTACTGTCGCCGTATCGGAATCGTAACGTAAGAACGCGACGAGAGTCGCGCGTAAAACGAAACGATTATAAACGAAACAACGAGCCGTACGACTTTTATTCGTCCCGTCGTCGTTTCGTTCGTAAATATTCTTACTCGGAAACGACCTCCATATTCGGTTGGCGCCAATGTTCACGAAAAGATTGCGATTTCACTAAACGAACGTGTGCGCTTATTGAAAGGTGCAACAACCGCGTAGCGTTCATTCAGCGAATAACAACGGTTCCATAGTGATATTCGTTATAGCCAATGTACACGCGTAAAAGAATACACATATCGATAGAAACGCAGAAAAACGGCTGGCCCATAGAATACCACTGTGTCCGAGAATAACGGTTTACCGACGACGATAAATTCCTCCCGTGTACTCCGAACGGGACTCTCCGGTTTGAACAATTTTATTCCAAAGACGTTTTTGGCATTATTAAATCGTTTCGGTCGATCGAACGTTATACAAATATACGAGCGAACGACTTTTAGCGCTGGACCCGTGGGTTGTTTACGGCGTTGGGTAGGATAAGTAGGTACGAATATCGAAAACGGCCGTACCGAATTCGTACAAACAAGACATCGGCTCGTAATTTTTTTTTAATTCCGTTTTTACGGCGAGGTCGGCTAGAGACGCGCGTCTCTGACCATTACCCCTCCCCCGTACACGAGTACAGTCCCCTAAAGACGGCACCACTTACATCGTCCTTTACGAAAAATAAAAAGAATATAAAACGATTCTTCTTCCCCGATATCGTAAGTGTATCTAAACCCGTAATGTACATGCGCCGTCCTGGCAAAAAACCTAAAAGAACGTAACTAGCCGACGGTATCGAACAAATTAACGAATTTCCCCGTCGTGCAGACGGGTAATGTAGTAATTCGGCGATTATGTCCCCCATTTGGTTAGGTTAGAGGGAAGTTTGAGCGAAAGTTATTTTGGTCCGTCGATCCAGCGTGTCGTTCCAGCAAGACGTTTAGTCTAATAAATGTTTCGGGTTCGAAAGCGACGACGGTAATTCGGAAAACAAATTCGGGACGACGCTTATGGTGCGTTACGACCGACGAACACGACAAATAACGTCGAAATATTATACGAGCTGTCGTACGACAGCCATAGTTCAAAGTCATAAGTAACAAATACGAACGTCGGTCAAAAACGTAACGGTTTTTTGCGTCGACCGAAGGTCGTTTCGAATTACGCTCGAGGTGAAACCTACCGGGTGGGGGTGGGGGCCAAGTAGAAGAAAATGACCTAATCCACCGACTAAATCCGACGATTGGGGCTATCCGAACGTGGTGAAGTACAGCCTAGACGAAAAAATGGTTTTCACTGACAACGAATATAAAAGGTAGATCGTCGTCGTCGTCGTCGTCGTGTGAAACCAACGCGCTTCGCTCGGAACAACGACAACACGAGTTTTCGAGAACCGAAGCGACGCAATACCGTTTCGGGACACGCAATCGTCGCCTATGGTAAAAAATTACGTCGCTTTTTAGGACGGTCGACGTTCGCCTCGGTGGCCCATGTCGGAATCACGTCGTTCGCGAGACGATGTAAAAAAAAATAAAAACGTGCGCACCGCGTGGACCGCCCCCGATGTTTCGTTACGTTTTTCACGTACGTGGATGTGTTTCGAAATTTCTCGTCCACCACCTCAAAAACGGAGGAAAAAAACACTGAACACGAAAACACCCGTCCGGTATACGGCCGACGGAACATTACGACAGCGGAGCCGGAACACAGCTGCATTCGGTGCCCGCGCCTGCTGTCGTCCCCGAAGCGTACATGAAAATACGAATAAACGAAAAAAATAAAACAAAAACGTCGAATACAGATCCCGCGAACGGCCCGGGAAAACGATGCGCAACCGTAGTGGCGGCGATACGAGAGACACGACGTTTTTTATCGGTCGATTGATTGATCGTCGTCGACGGTATACGCGCGTGTAAGAAAACGTATATAATAAACGCGCGTGCAGGTATAAGAGGAGGACGATTGGGTGCAGGGCGAGGAGGGGGGTGTACACGTATCGCAGTGGTAATTCCGGAAAAAAGTGGTCGTTATTGGAAATAATTACGTAGTGATTATTATTATTATTATTATTACTACGTTCGTTGGATCGATGAACGCCGACGGTTTTGGCTGGCGGTATGTAGTTCGCGTAAACGGACAGCGGATGTCCGCCACCGCGCGACCAATTCCGCCGGCAAATCACGCTCTACGTAGCCGTTAAATCGCTACAGACGAACACAGTATACCACGCGTATAATCTAAATACGCCACTACCGTATCCGACGGACGAAAAACCGACGAAATGTCCACGCGCCACGGTCGTTCGTTTTATTTTAGCCGATAACGAGCCGACGCACGAAGTTCGTTCAATTCCCGTACGGCTATATCGAACATATTCGTCGTACGATAACCGAAAAATTAAACGCGATGACGGACTTGGATGGTCGATCACCGTATCGGCATAAGGGCGAACGTGTAGTGTTTATTCGCCAGCCGCGGGAGTCGTTTCGACACGAACGTACGATCAAGAAGGAAAGTGGTGGACGGAAAAAACGGTGCACCGTTTCGACGGTACTCGGACGCGCTATATAATTATTCGAAAATCGTCGAACGTTGTCCGTTAATTATTTGCCGTTCTTGATTACGTATACGAGTCAGGCGTTCGACCGATATCCATCGTTTACATACGCGGGACCCCGTCGAATTACCCGACGGTCCCGTAATTTAATCGAAACGCTCCTAAATTATATCCACGTGAACCGCGTCCTCACCCGGCACGATGAATTCTCCCTCTCAAATATCCGTCATTTTTCTAATGCCACGGGTCCCGGCGTATCCGATGAATAATTCATCGGCCATATTTTATGTACATATCGCGGGGCCGTCGATAGGATGCGCGCGGAGGGGCGAGGGACCAGACGTCCGTTAACATTTATCGCGTGTTGTCCCTGTCCCTCTGGGAGACGCAACTCGCGCCCGTTTCTTTGGACAATTGCCGCGATCTTTCCGAAGTTTTTTCCGAAGGCTTTTCCGTATTGAAACCGCTCCGATACTCCGGCCGAAATCGCAAAGTCACTTTCTTTCGGTACCTTTGAAGCGGTAATAACCGCACGACCGTGTTGGACAAATCGGCCGGCGCGATTCCGCCATATTCGTGACGAATCGCAACAACGAGTCGTCCGCAAAAGCGGCGGATACGTTTCGGAATCTCTGACGGTAATTTCGAATCGCTTCCACGCCGTCGAATACGTTTTGCTAAAGTAATAACGATTCGATATTTCCGTTCGAGCCGAAAATGAAACGTACCGAATACTTCGTATTCGCGCCGATATTTCGATTTGACGTCTTAACCGAACGTCTTATACGACGGCCGTTTAACGTATAAGATATTTACGCTCGAATAGTTTCGCGTAGCTACGAGTAATTTTAGGTACACGAAAATGCGTCCAGTGACGTGAAACGGAAACCGTTCGGGCAAGCGGAAATTTAACTAGAAACGAGCGTTCGTTCGAAAACGCCGACGAACACGCCCGGCTCGTTCGGCACGCGGCCGACGCGGCGAAATCGCGTCGTTTCCGCAACTGTGTACGCGAGTTGACGCGGAAACGCCGCGACCAGATTGCGAACGATACGCCTTCTAACGGGCGCTCGGAGTCAGTACTGGGTTGGTTTTAATTTTGCGACGAAACGAAAAATTCTCGTTCGAGTAGTGTGTGACGCCGACGATTGGCGTCCGTCAGTCTGTCGCGCACAAAAACGGCGCGCGTCCACATAACCAGGGCAAGTTCGACGTAACGCGATCATTTCGAACACGATCGAAATTTCTACCGCCTAGAACGAATAAAATTCGATTTCCTCGCCCGAAAACAGTTCCGACTTTTCGGGGTGACCCGGGCTCGGATATAGTTCCCCGACGTAAGACACGCACCGGATTGCGAACGACAAAAGTACGGTTCGAATCTATTGTCGGTATTCGATTCGGTTCGCTCTAAGTACTACGTGTACACCTAACCCTACGCCTAAGTGGATGGTACACGAGCGCGAGTACATTTCGTCCACACATATATATTATAGACACACACACACGTTTGTGAATATCGTCGCGAAGCCAACCTTATCCGGCGGCAATGACCCGATCGTCTCGGAACGGAATGGGAAATTGTGACCTAAAACGGCGATCGGCCGGCCGTGACTTTCCCGCGATAAGCGCTCGACCGGGGCCCGTCTTCGCAGCAACAGCAGCCATCGCGGAAAGCCGTACACGTTTACGTATCTCTCTCGGACACTGGAAGAATATCGGGTCGCGAGACCCGTAACCGCCTCACTCTCTCACTTTCCGCCTTCTCCAATCCCCCAACCCACCCTATTATCCCAACATTGGTTGACTCCCCGTCGGTCCAACGGTCGCGCAACAACAAAATAGCCGAAGACCCGCGCGAAAGGTGCACGCAATTCGTCGGCGCCGGATGGAACGGAATTATACGAACGTAATAAACGCGTTAATTCGTACGTGCATGGGGCGCGCGCAAAAGCGACGCGCGTAACTATGGCCGAGTTCGTTCTCACGCCGCCGTCACCGAAACTACTTACGGTAGTCCCTTCGGTCGCCTTTCTGCCGCCCAAACAATTTCCCGATTACGGAAAATGACAGAAAGGCCGGGGCGATTTCACCTCGCTAACCCGTCGACTTCGTCACCGTTTCCAAACCGTTCTTTCCGAAAAGCCGTACCGATTATCCGCCAACGCTATTTGTCTGGCCATCATCGCGTAAACGGGCGGACGATCGACTAGCCAGGCGCGTATATTTATTCGTTTATCGGCCGCGTTCGTTCCCGATTCGGATTATTCGCTACGAACCGTCGACACGGACAACGATAAATTTCGAGGCGAACGTTCTCGATAATGTAACCGGACCGTGTCTCGTGTCGTCGCCAGTACGCATAAAACGTTTAAGACGCGTTCGGGCGCGAATAACATAATTAAACGGATATATGGAAATAACACGGTCGGAAATTTCGTAGTAAATTCGGCATCTTTTTCACGCACGCAAGGGAATCCGACCTTTTTTTACCTTTTCGAAGGAAAACTGTTACGCGCGATGTCGTTCGATTGCCTACACGCCGCCGTCCGGTACGCGTTAGTTTCCCCCCTCTCCCAACGGTCGGCGATATTTTTACGCGGGCGTACGAGTTTTTTAGCCACTCGGAAATTTTCGGGTTTTTTGTTTTTCACGTCCGAACGACGTAGACGTTTCGTTCGGAATAAACATCGCGGTGCCCGATTACGAGACGGACGTCACGATTGGTTTTCTCGTCGTTCAAAGTTAAACGACGACCGCAAAACAGTCAGCGAATAAAACACACGTCGCTTTACGTTACGGCGCCCGCCAGCGTAGACTACGCACGAATCACGGGAACGCCGACGTAAGCGCGACTTTCGGCCGCGAAATAAATCGAACGGACAACGAATCGCGACGGTTTTACGATTTGTACGCCAAATCGTAATCGACGTAGATCCCGGAATACGTCTCACCCACATAACATTCGGTTGTGCAGCCGGTCGCGAACGACGTGAGGCCGTTTAACGTTTACAAGGGATTATCGCCTGGATACTTTTTCCCCGTGGTGTCCGGTGGAGAACAAACGTGAATATAACGATATTATTTCCAGTTTCCTCCCGAAGTTCTAACACACCTGTATTTTATACCGTCCGTACCGACGACGGATTAATCGTTGCTATTATCGGCGTTAATTACGACGGACGCCGTCCGTACGGGATAATTGTGTTTCGTGTACACGCGCGTCCGTCCGGTACCGAGCCGTAATATTGTACACCTGCACGGACGACGACGACGACATCGGCGGCGGCCGTAATCGATTCTTGAGACGGCCGACGGATCCGTAATTTCCGTCACGTATTCGTACGCGCGGGTTACGTTTCTCCTTTGTACAACTCGCCGTGTCGTGGCTCGAGAGCTTGCACCACTGTTCCGGCCATAGAGTACATACATTAGGTGTAGCTCTAACAACTATCCGGCACCGGGGAATTCATCTTGTCCCGGTGAGGGGGCTTATTTTCGGGTAACCATGAACGTCCGGAATAAGAGTTCTGAGGACACCTGCTAGCACCTATCACCGCTTTCGTCCGACATCGCTTCGGGTTCATCTGGACGTCGACCGTTTCAGACGCGATCCACAGGATGAGCGAGTGTAAACGGGGTAGACTCGACGCCGGACCGACTGTGGAACGTATCCGCGGTTGGCTTCGCCGTGCTTCGTCCCGCGGGAGCTACGAATCGTTCCTGTCTCGGGGGAGTCGCGCATAGCGCCCGTCCGAGCACATTCGTTGCCGGGCGTCCGGTTAACTCGCCGTCGTTCCATTCGCCTGAAGGCGGTGAAAACTGCCGACATTGAGGGTACACGTCTCTTCGTTTATACGTGGTAGTGTTGGCCACGACGTCCAGTGATTACCAACGCTTTTTCGCGCAAAAGACGGTTTGGCACGGTCGTCGACTAGAAGCGACGCTGTTTCAAGGGCAATTTTGCGCTCGTTGCGCCGAAACGAATTTTCGAAACGTTCGGCAAATCGACGACAAATTCGATTAATTTTCGTTTCGAATTTACCTACGGCGACAATAAAATACTCGAAATCGAAATATTCAAAATAAAAGAGATTCGACTTCTAAACATTAACGAATATAATTACGTACATAGGTATTATATATTTAAGGTAAGTTTTTATTGCGTTTTCGTCGAATAGTTTAAATTAACAATCACGGCGTACATTATTCACTTTTAATGTACACGCTGGTTCGTGTACGTTGAGTTTAAAGCGGAGTTACGTTTTATCTCTTTATTAATAAATATCATAAACCATTTTTATGTATGAAACTTTTACAGGACACGAACAACGTTGATAATTCCGTTTGTTCCCCGCCTTTTTCCCGGCCGTTCTTGAAGCGAATCATCTGATGCGCGTGTTCTTATCGCGCGATCGATTAGTTTACGGCGCTTTTTCTGAAACAATTTCGAGAGAAAAAGAAACCGAACTAATAAATGGCAAATACGTACGTAGGCGATACCAAGCGGCGGTTAAAAACAACGCGGTACGGCTACATGCAAAAACCGTTGTAACGGGCGTAGTGCTCAAATGTTTCCGTCCGTGGAACATGCCGCCGTCGCCTTTTCGAACCGTTCGGGACCGGGGGACACGGAGGCGTTTCGATTTTTTTCAAATTCTCCTAATAAAATGTCAAAATAGACGTTTCTAATTTTGACAATTATCGTTCAGATAAATGCCTTAATAACAATTTTTGTTATTTACATAGGTAGCGTACCTTTGCCAATATGTTTACGATTTTTTAAAAAAAAATCTGTACGTTCGACAAATACTTTTAGGATTATAAGTAAATTAAATACGGTAATCTAAAATGACGACTCAAAACAGTAACAAGAACAGCATATCAATTAATATATATGTTAAGATCGTGTTATTGTTTATTGCACTGAATTCGACAGCGGTGAAAATTCCGTTTATTATTGTTGTTTGTATGTATTTGAAAATTCAAATTTCGCGCATTTAAGCAATTTACGACGAACGATTTGTTCTGCTTCTTTAAATATTATTAAACAACTTTACGCATTTAGATCATAAATAACAAACGTTGCGAGTATCCAAAATGGATATGTTCTTAATTTTACCGGTTAAATATTTTTCGTCGCGATATTTCGAACGTTTCCAAATATATTAAGTACCGATGTTGTTGACAGCAATTACATTTTTTGACAATTTTCAGAGTATATTCGTCCGCTTTTTTTGAATAACATACGTTATAATCGATTTTCCAGTCATTTTCGGCACGTCAAATTTTGTTTTTCTATAATTCGTTTAATTATCATTAGCGTTATTATCAAAAATTGCGAACAATATATAAGAAATAAGTAACAAAAACTATTCTTTTTACGATTTTAATAAAAAAAAAAAACTGGAACTATTCGATTATTTTTACAAACTGTATGTCACGCAGTTGGGGTGTTTTTTTTAAATCGCGGTTAAACGAAAAATCGATTATTTCTTAAAAATAAATTCAATTGTTCTTTGATTATTTTAGTTTTGTTTTGGTAGATTGTGTTGTACTGTTATCACCACGATAGAGACAGATAACAAACGTGCAATAACATTTCTTTTTCGTAAATCATTGCATTAAACGTTGAAGTTGCCGAGTTCAGAATCTTAACAGTTGTATGCCAACGTTCGAAATTTTAAAAATTAATAATTATTGTCATTTTATATATATTTAAAAACTAAATATATGTACACACACCTAGTCAGAAATCCGAATAGATTTTCCTTTTAAATTATCGTTTCTAGTCCTATACACCATGGCTTATAATACAGAACGTAAGTCAAATTTACCGTATTAAACCTTTTCAACGCCCAAAACTAAGGTTTTTTTAAACAATATTACAACAATCAAGAATATTGTTAAAAAATACATTGTAAAAAACCGACAAATAGGTATTGTGGAGCGTTTTTTTCAAGAACACACCTGTGTGTCAGTGATACTGAGTGGATTAATTATATATTAACGTTTCACATTAAGCGTTAGTTCTATAGTACTTAATATTATTTTTATATAAGATAAATCACGCGCTTATAAATATTTTGTTTCAAATCATTATGTAGCAATCATTTTATGGATAACAAATAGTGTAGTAAAAAATCATAGACTATCATCATTTTAATTTATTACAATACGTATGTTTTCAATTTGTATTTATTTTGCGCTTAAAAAGTAATATTTGTGAATAATTTTCCAAAAAAAAAATAATTGCTTTTAAATGTTCGTGTACTTTATTTATTGATAAATGGTGAATATTACTGAAACAAAGCGTTTAATAAACTATTTTATTAAACAACCAGAGGAAAATCTTCATATTTCATGAGAAAATAAATAGTTTTATTAATCGTTTAAAATGCCAACATAATTCAATTTTATTATACTTAGTGTATTCAATGGACAAAAAAATTATATGTTGACTTTAATTATTGAAATAAAATTATCCCTTTATGTAAATTATATGTTTATTTCCAGAAATAAACAAATTTTTAATAATACAACGATTGAAATTTGATAATGAATCGATTGAAACAAACACGTCGACTAGTCAAGAACAAGTGGAAAATAAAATTGAAAAATTGTTCGAGTTATTTTGTTCTAAAGCAAAATGCGATCCAAATGTACCAGTTTTATACAGAGAGAATCATATGACTTACATTAAAAAGCATATGTTCGTACTACCAGAAAACTATGAATGTTTAGACTCTAGCAGACCATGGTTATGCTACTGGTTGTGCCAATCGCTTGCTCTTTTAAACTGTGAATTGTCAGTTGCTGAGAAGTCTAATGTCGTTACTTTTCTTTCAAAGTACATCTTTAAAACTTGTCGATAAATTAAACAAAATTAATTATTTATTGATAATTAAATTTTTTCACTTTTAGGTGCCAACACGAATCTGGCGGTTATTGTGGTGGTCCAAATCAAATGCCTCATTTAGCTCCTACATATGCTGCTATATGTGCTTTATGCATAATTGGTACTGAAGAAGCATTTATGTCGATCAACAAAGAAAATTTATATAAGTTTTTGTTATCACTACGTTTGCCCAATGGTTCATTCAGAATGCACAAGTACGGAGAATCGGATGTTCGAGCCATATATTGTGCAGCAGTTGTAGCTCGTTTAACCAATGTGTATACAGACGTTTTGTTTGAAGCAAGTGCTCGATGGGTGATTAGGTGTCAAACGTATGAAGGTGGTTTTGGTGGTGTTCCTGGAGTCGAAGCTCATGGAGGGTATACATTCTGTGGATTTTCAGCTCTACTGTTACTTCAGTCCATTAATATGTGCGACATCAAAGCTCTCTTGCGATGGCTCGTTAATAAACAAATGGCATTTGAAGGCGGTTTCCAAGGGCGAACTAATAAACTTGTAGATGGCTGTTATTCATTTTGGCAAGCTGCTGTTTTTCCAGTGATATCGGAACTTTTGAAGATCAGTGAACAAAGTCCAGTATGGTCAATGTATGATTACCAAGCGCTTCAAGAATATGTGCTTATTTGTTGTCAAGATAGGTATAGTGGAGGGCTTATTGATAAGCCTGGTAAACCACCTGATGTCTACCACACATGCTATGCCCTCAGTGGTTTATCCATAGCACAACATGCTGTTGAAACTGATGATTGTGTTGTTGGTAAACCAGGAAATATTTTAAACAAGAATAATCCAATTTACAACATTGAACAATCGTGTCTAGATAAAGCTTTAAATTATTTTGGAGTAACATATATATAAATAAAATATTAACATTGATGATCATTGGTTAAAGGAGATTGATGCATTTTATATCTAGAGCAACCTGTATTATGAAGTTCAAATTAAGACTTATTATAATCTATTGTTTATTTATTTGTTGAGCCGAAGTCAAGCAAATTGATGGGTACAATAATTATTAATTTAAGTTTTATCGACTTGCCGTTTAAAGTATCAATAATTGTACGATAATTAAGAAATAATTGTAATTATTAGTTATTTAATAAGCCAACTTTAATATGTGTATATTATCTTGGTTTTTCAAACAATCTGATAATTTGGGCTTCCTTAATGATGTTTATAGACATTTTATTTTAACAAAACAACTTAAGGTATAAGAAATTTTAATCGATTCAATTTTCCAACCAAGTATGAACAATATTTATCGTGTAATTACTTATTTAGAATATAATTTACAGTTATTTTATTGTACTTAAATTTATATATTTTTGGAAAAGAATAAAGACTTTAGTTTGTTTCATTCATTATAAGCATGATCAATTCAATTCAAATATATACTATCTACTTAAAAAAAAATTTATCTGCTTTTTTTTTTGTTCAGAAAAAAAAAAAATTAAAAATGTATAGTTTTCAATCTAAAGCTTATCTAAAAATAGTAATATAAATAAATGTAATTATTTTATTTATATTTGTAAGAATGTGATGTTACTTGAAACTTTATTTTTAAATATAACAAAATAAGAAATATCACAAATAAACCAAAGAGATATCTAAAACTTAAGTAATTTGTTATCAACACAAGTAATATTTAAAATTACTACTATGACCATATACTTATATTGAACAATAAATCGGCTTTTTATATAACCAAATTATTTGTCATACTGTTACTACAAAATAAATTATTCTGTGGTATTG
>JAIPRN010004874.1:0-12963 GCA_025469175.1 Geopemphigus sp. TES_GeoC_2020
CCAAGCTAATACGTTTTTTTTTTTTTTTTTTTGACAAAGCTTAAATAAAACAAGGAATACGATAGCCGTAAACGTTCATCGCGCGATACGATTTGTTCTGTCGCCATTTTCACCGCTGTCATAATTTGTTACCGATTCGATTTGTCGGCGCGCGCCGTACTCGACAACTCTCGGATACAAATTTCGCCCGATTTTCCTCTACATTTCAATAGGGAACGTAACGTTTATCGCGCCGTCTGATCGATGGGCCGTCCCAACCCGTCCGGAAGTCCCAACGTCGAATAGAATAATTATTGTCGTTCGTTATGATTCGTCTTCGATCGCGCCGGTTAATTTCGTCGAATTATACAATGAACCACGTCGGTCTGTCAAGTCGAAAACAATTCGACTTTTATCCGTGGACTTTATACGTCGTATATTATATCTACTAGAAATGTCGCGTTTCACTTCCAATCTGGACGTATTCTAGTCGGACCGCCTTCGACGGTATCTACGCGTAATTTTCGACGGAATTTCCGGACTCTCGGCCGTTGCGCGCAACACGTCTCGGCCTCGACGAATTGTTCGTACTCGTCCGACGCGAACAACTAATAATAATTCGGCCGCGGCCGTTTTACGGGAAACCATTTACTACGACGTGTACACCGCACCCGCGCGCCGCACAGATGCTTCCCGCGGCCGCCGCGTCGATGTTTTTAAATATTTTATACCTGCTCCGCGGCGATTTCGGGGTTGTATTTGAATTTACGTTCGGTTTAATGCGTTTTTTGAGTACGATATTATTCGGAGGGAAGATTTAATAACCGTTTAAATTACTCGGGGAAAAAAGTAATAATCGTAAAAAATACTCGAAAAAGGAAACAAACGCGCCACTAACGAATTTCATTAATCCCGCGGCTCCGCGTCGCTCTCCCGTTTTTCCCGTCCCATCGCACTCTACTCTTCTTCGCTCGCGGAACGAGTAAATAATAAAGGCCCGAGATCTTTCGAGCGAATTCGTGTAACAATATACGTGTATTTATATATATATATACATTTAAGGTACAAACTAATAGTACTCAAAATGTATTTCGGTTTTCGTCGTACATTATGTTCGCGATAAAAAATATCGCCAATATTTTCTCAGGCCCAATGGATGTGTCCGGGGACGACGATTTTGGGACTTTTCGACGATACCGAAATATCTATTTCTCGAGAATTTCCAAATGTTCAATCCCTCTCGTTGCGTGTGCGCGCCATTACGTCATACCGTAATACGCCTAATCTCAACGTCAGATCCAAGCTGAATTCATCCCAGTAATTACTTCAATTTCGTGAACCTAAGGTGGTAACCACGAAATTAATTAAACTCGAAATTCGATCAAACACGCGCGCAAAATACGTTATCGACTCTTAACGCGCGATACGTACGTATTTTTGTATCCTTTTCGGAATTAAATAAATAAAACAAACGGGCGGGTATAAATCGCCGTTTAATAGTAAACAAAGACGTGCGAAGCGAAATTTCACGAAAATCCCCTACGCCGTGTCCGAAGCTAAAAATATATTCCAATGTACTAATAAAACTTTCTCGAAAACAGTATATATTTTAATAATAAGCTGTATCGATCGCCGAAAAAAAAAATTGGTTCCTACCCGAAGTAATCCGACCGAAAAATTCGGCGACACGACGTAGTGTTTTGTTTGGCCGGAGAGTAGGGAGGAAGAGTAGTGTATTGCAAACCGAAGGAAGTCGAACGTCGAAAAAATTATACGCGAATTAATCGACGACGACGGGACCGGTTCCGAGTTTTGCGCGTCCGTGCCGTAATCGACGATCATTGCGGAGAAATCTCGTCGTCGTCGTCGTTGTCGTCGTTGGTCGCGACGGCGGTGGTGGTGATCGGAGCGCGTAGATGTTCGAACGCGAGACGAACGAGTCGGGGCCGTAATTAATATCGTCTACCGTGACGGATAAATAAATAACAATTATAAAATACTGTCGTCGTAAGCCGAAGACGGTCCCGGGACTTACGTAATCTCGAAAGTGAAATCGATTGCGCGCACGTGTCATTTCCGCGGTACTCGTTCGATGTTTTTCCGTCATCGTTCGGGTCGCGTACGAGTATGTCGACGGAACTACAAGTTCTTCAACTACAACGTTGAACACGTACTCGACGGTCGATTTCTACATTTCTTTCTCGTTTTCGTTAAACCGTTATCCGATCGCTCGGATACCTGTATGACGGTAGCGGCAGCCAAAATATCGTAAATAAGCGGGAACGAACGGACCACGGACGTCTAAACCTTACCCGCGGTGGAAAATTGTCCCCGACGCGAAAACGAAACCCGGCCGAAGAAGGTCTCGTCGAGTCCGATTGCCGTTTTCTGACAGGAGAGCACGACGAACGACCCCACGCGGCTGGCTTTCTTTATTATTTACGTGGTCGGCGAACGGCACATTTTCGTTACCGTCCGGTAGCAAACAGCTGTTTTCCGGGCCGTGCACTAATTTTGGACGCTAAGTATCCGACGAAAGATAACGCGATTTTCGATAAAAGGACGTCGACGATCGAAATTAACGGCGCGTCGTGCGCGTATAGCGATAATAACGTAGAGCGTAGACGACGATATTTACAACGAACGTCGCGCGTTCCGTAATAATCGTCGCAATAATAATAACAACAAATTTATCGCCCTGTCGGATAGGTGGCCGTAAAACAGTGGACACAGCGGGTCGGTTTTGAGAAAATCGCCGGAATCGTCCGAAAGTGGCGGGCGGGAGTGGGGAAGCGTTAATTTTGAAAAACGTTCGTTCAACTTTTCTACTCACATAGGTCACTTATTTCGTCATTAGCTAATTAACTTAATCGCGTTAAGTACGCGGCGCCGTACGAATTAAACAATTCAGAAACGCGTGTCTTTCGCCAAAACGCCGCAGCGTTAAAATTGTATATCCGGAATCGGCGTATTTTACGTTAATTACGTTAAAAGGTGTAAACAAAATTCGTTACTTGTTTTTTAGTTTCGTAAAATCATTTTACGCCCGAAATTGACAATTTTCGTTAAAAAAACAAATGATACCGTTCCACGTCTTTGGCAACCGAATTGGATTCATAATTTCGTCCCGTCGTCACGGCGAACTTTGCCGGTGTTCAAAACGTCTTCCGCTAGCTATTGGCTGTATTACGAATTTAGCTCGACTCGTTCCGGTTGATTCGTTTCTTTAGTTTGCCGCCCGTCTTTGCCAAAAATCAACCGATAACAATATTCTTATCGTAATCCTCCATTCGCCGTCTCTAGATTATTCAACGACGTTCCTTCCTCCCCGCCCATCTGAATGTTCCCCTTAAACAAGCCAATCGCGCACTTGCCTCAAAGACGTCGGTCTTCGGTCCGCACCAACGCGAATAATGGAATCCCGCGAGAGCGTACGACACGTCGAGTACAATAATAATTCGTGTACGTAATATTTTTCTCCGTATTTCGAGTAATTTATTTATTACGAAAGTCTTCCGGACGATAAATTCAAAAGACACGATAAAGGCGTTGTGTATTACAATAAATTGTAGTTTTATGGTCGTCCTCCGCCCGTTGTTTATGGTAAAGGAAAACGACCCGGAGGGTCAACTCTCTCGGTTGACTGGACACGGTTTTTCGCATCGCAAAAACCATTCGCCCGCCAGCAATCCTCGCGTCGGTCCTCCTGGCCCTTCCCCCACACCGATCTACATGTCCTTGCGTCGTCCGCGTTCGTATTCAAATTAATAACCGAACCGGCGTCGTTTGTATTTGCAAACACGCCGAGAAACCAATCTATGGCGGAATTACGAAGGTAACAGGAAGCACACGGCGCTCGGGTCGGTCGTATGGCGGGACGAAACATTCGAAAATCGTACCGTCAGTGCTCGGACCGAAATCAAAAAGAGTTCGAACGAAACGAAAAATGAGAGTTTCTGTTACGAAAAAGTTTTATCGAGTAACTCGAATTTGTTTGTCTCAACTCCCTTCGCAAGTGGTGGTGTGGAGTGAAAGAGATAAACGCTCCAAGTGCGGCGAAGTTCGTCTGGTGGCGTATTTTCGGCGAATTTGTTTTATATAAAGACCAACGTTTCGATAACGAATTCGAACGGACTTTCTTCGACTGGTGGAAAAAAAACGCGCGGAAAATCAATTTGTCTCCGACGAGACAAAAACTAAATGTGTGACGAACGAACGGTTTTTTCGCGCGTTAAGCAACACCAATTACCAGCAGTGAACGCACTTAAGGAAGGATTTTCATCGTTCAGAAATTCGAAACGAATTTCGAGACGTACCTACCGAGTTTAACATGTAGCGAACGAAATTGTACCGGATAACCGAATTCACCGGGCGCGTGAAAATGAAAACAGTTCGACCGAAATACGATCGTGCGGATAGTTTTCAGGACGCTACTATCGAGCGACTATTCCACAGGGAAGATCGACGTTGTAAATTGCCGAAGATCACACGGAAACGTAAAATCTCTCGATCGTTCCGGGGACTGAGAAAGTACGATCGCGGCACCGGGTATCGCGCGCACGCGCTTTCTTACGTATGGGGGGGATTGGCGGTCAAAAGCAGATGAGACCGTTCGCGATCATTTCGACGCGCGGTTTTCGGTTCGTCGATTTAAAAAACAGAAAAAAAAGACCTTCGCGGGAAATTCGCGCGCGAAACGAACGGCGCGTCGTCCGCGCGCGCCTTTTTCGACGACGGGACGTTATTGTCGTCCCCGCGCACGTCCGTCCGACGGATCCTTTTCCGATCGTACTCGCGTCACGGAGCGCCGCTACGTGTGTCAAATGCTTAAAAACCTCCGCGGACTCCGAAAAACGTTTTAAGCGTCCAACGCGCGTGTATATCCGATAGTGTACGCGGAAGGATTTCGGGAAATTGTCCTTCAGCCGGTTGCTGTACGGGTGCTGTTTCTCGCGATATTTATGTAGTACGGTTACGGGATAATTCGTTCGTTATTATTGGCCGACGGAACAATATTTTTCTATTTCGGTCGGCGGCGGCGGTGCTCGGAACGTACTCCGAAAATCAATGTTTTCAGACGCTGGTTGGGGCCGAACGATCAAACGATAGGACGTTCGCGTCGTTCGACACCGGCGCCGCCTCCCATTCGTATTAATCGGCTTTTGAAAAGGTACGGCCCGGAGTGAACGGTATCATCTCGGATACGACGTTTCCGCGTCGGAAAGCCACGGATAGAACGGTTGACCGATACCGCGGTTTAGTTACCGCGATATTTACCGTTTATCGCGTTACTGTTTACTGCTACCAAGTTCCCGTCGAACCGTTTCGGCGCGCGCGCGCGCGAAAACGTCCGGAGCCGTTATCGTACTACTCGGCCTGCCGCGTCGTTATCCGTTCGGTTGTTTTCCGCCATCTTTTTCGCGCTGCCAAACTATTATTCTTCCGACACGTCCCGATACGATATAACGTACTCCGCGCGATATATATATTACGCGTACGTCGCCGGTATTAACGGCCGCGAATAAACCCTAACCCGGCCGGAGTACTAATGAAGACAAATTACGATGGTTGCGGCGGCACTGTGTGTGCGCGCGCGTGTATTATTATACGGCCGCGCGGACGAGAAACGGACCGGCAAAATGCCCCGAAAATAAATGAATACGAAGACGAATGGGATTTCGGAAAGACGAACTCGCCGCGGCAGGTAATAAGTAGCGACCAATTTGTCAGACGGGCGTGAAAGATTCGCGAAAGGCGATTTTTCGCGGCGCGTATTACACCGACCTATATATATGTAGGTGAGTGTCTGGTACGCGCCGCTTCGATTACCACAGCGAATCGATCGATCGTGGCGTACTGATAAGGCGAAACGACGTTTTATGTAAGTACGGACGGGTAAACTTCGGTGATGAACGCGCGCGTTGTTCTCGAATCGAATACGACGACGAAAATACCTATACGGAAAAACGCTAAAACCCGCGTCGGGTTGTACGAATATATGTACGAAACGTGGCCGTTTCTGTCGGAAAAAACGATCGTGGAAATCCGTAACCAACATCATCTCCGTCGAGCGTTCATTTCCCCGAAGCCGACTCGGGGTAACATCGCGTCTTCGAAAAACAGTTTTTCTCGGCCGAGCGAAGGTCAACGAACTAACGGGCTAATTGAACGTTGAGACCGAATTTCCTGTTCACTTAGCTCGGTCATTTCGACGGTAAACTTTATTTCGCGTTTACAATTTTTCGCGTCAAAAATATTACCGTTCCGTTTAAAGTGACGAATGAACGATTCGTTTAGGCGAAAACGAACGGACGGGCAGTGATTCACCGGCAACAAACCGGCAGAGCTACGGTTGATCGCGACTGCGATAATTCGGCGACATCGGTGTAGACGTCGGTAACGTTAAAGAAATAAACGAGGTTACATTTCGGAATTCCGTACGTTTAAGTATGTCGTTTTGTTTTTACGTATTTCGAGCATTTAACGCGTAATTCGGTTGACGCGGGAATTATCGTAACGCGAACGTAATTTTTTCGAAATTACCGATTTGAGCGTTTCAAAACGAGTTACGTAACGGTGCGTTTGCGCAGGAACATAATTCGTGATGAGACTGCGAGCAGCGTGTGCGAAGAAAAAACGAACAAACAACTTTTACCGAAGTCCTAGAGAGAGACGGGCTGCACGAGGAGGAATGGTGGCCGATCGACGGCACGACCGTTGGAAAAGGGAAATATCTGACGACTTTGCGCCGGATTCGGAGACACTATTTTCGGCGTACAACGTAATAAATCGACCCACGAATTGGCCGTAATACGGCCCACGTACGCGGCTGATTCCGACCCGAATGCGGCAACACGGCCCTCGTCGAAAAGCGAGCGTCGTGTAAGGACGGTCGAAGTCACCTGCACTTGACTTTTGCCACGCGGAGAACGTGAAATCGTAATTTTTTTTTTTGTAAACGCGGATAATAATTATCGTCGCTCGACGAAGTCAACGACGGAATTAATTCCTCGGCGTCGGGTCGGAGTTCGCGAACGCGCGCGACTGCCGTTTCCAGCGCGCGGAAATTTACGACACGCCGTTTTTATAACGTACGTGTCGTACTCGTATCGACATACTTACGCGGGGACGTCGTGTCGTCCGTTCGCGCGAGGTCTCGGAGAACACGAACGCTTTTCTCGCGCGTACCGTACCGCACGAAACACCCCGTCGGTTTGGCGTGCTCGGGCAATATAATACCGACGGCCATTCGTTACGCGGTGGACGAACGACGCGTTTACGAAACGATTCGCCGCCGCTGTTTTCGGGTACCCGGCGCCGTCGACTTTTACCCGTTTGTGTTCGCCCTAATACGACGATAAAAACACTTACCGAGTGTCGATTGTCCTCCGACTGCGCGGATTCGTATCTGTAACGAAACGAAAGAAAAACGTTAACATACGCGCGAAAGATTACGTTAACGAGAGGTTTTACGAAAATCGAATTGACGGGTAAGCGCCAACGTAAGTATAACGAGTTTACGATACCGAGTGGCGGTGTCGAATTAAGTTAGGTCGACATTTTGCGCGTCTTCCGACGCCACGGACCGGCAAGTTGCCGTTATTAAAAATAAAAAATTTGGACAGCAGTCGTCGACCACCGAAGGGGAGACGTAACCGACGAAATCGACGTTTCGAATTTCCTATAAACGAATGACGGAAATGTTTAGAGACGGTTCGTCGTAGAATACCGAAAGCTTCGAAGTCGTTACGACGACTGTACCGATTGGCGGCTTTTCGCGGACACGAGACCGTTCGAAACGTAATCGAACAGAAGAAGCGGTTTTATATTCAAAAATGGCGACGCCGTGTCCGACGGTAAAGAACGCGTTTCGCAGTCGATCCGTCGTTTAAGCGCCTCGTCAACGGTAAAATATCTCGCGGCGACCTCGACGGGATTGGGCGCGCCGGATTTTCGCCGTCCGGGGTTTCTTGGCCACGGTCGAAGAATTGGTATTCCTTTCGGGTTTCCGCGGGCCCGAGGGTGCGAATTTTCGCGGGCGCGTTGTCCGCGCCGAATACAAACGACTTCATTAATCGCCGGCCTGCGGTTATCTATATATTCGAGCGTAATCTTACCGATCGAATTGTGCTGATGGGGCGGCCGGGTGGGGGACGGTCAATAGTACGAGAAAAGCCCGAGGATACGATATTTCAAAAATTCTCTCTCCCGGCCCGTCGCCTCCCTCTAACGATAATCACGGGATAACCCCGCACGACTCGTCCAATGTAGGGCCGATCTTTTTTCGTAAGCCGATAGGCTACGGATATATAAATAGCCTGTACGTTCGACGAGCGTAGGCGGACCCGGGCCCGCGTTGAATTTCGATAAATACTCTTCGGGAATACGAACGTTCGGTATTTGGAGTTTAACGCGCGCGCGTTATTGTACCGAATTATTGTGCGCTACGATCGACGATATGGTCATTGCGTAAGTCCACACGCGGCGTATCGATCGGGAATTGCGCGCGTATTACGACACGTACCAATCGCGATTAAATTCGCTTTCACGATAACGAATCCCTCCCCCGCCGGTGTTTCGCGAGCGGCCGGCACGACGAGACAACGCGCCATTTAAGGGACGCGTCACGTCACCGTCTGCCGTATACCGTTCCGGCCGCACGCGCGCCCGTCTTAAGAAATTATTCGATTAATCAATCGCGACCGTTACCGAAGACGAAAAGAAAGAACGCCCGCTCTTTGTTTCGGCGGCACGAACAATCCCGGCGCCGGTCGAAAATAATTTTCGTCGGCGGGTAATTAATTATTGCGCTCACTTTTTTGAACCGTCGATTAGGACGTTTTTTTGTCCGTTCGGTAATTTCGTTATTTTGTTTTTCGTGCGCCCTCGTGCGTCGCTTGTCTTCGAAAAGCAGCGCGTTAAACTCCGCGAAACCGTCCGCGTTTACGTTACTGTCGAAAATTTCGCGTAACGAAGACGGCGAAATCGCCATTTTATCGCTCGTCCTGCTGGCTACCGCCGTAAACATCCGTCGTTCCCACGAGCGGTCCCGACAAATTGACCGCATTTTCGTCCGTCACCACTCGTGTTAGGTCGTTACCGTCGACGCGTCGAAAATACACTCACGTACCCTTTTCACCTTTACGTTTTAATACCCTCGCCCCTTTTCCTCTCGCGCGTATTCGCTATTCGTTATTATAATTGAGCCCGGCCCGAAAACCAAACGCGCGCGCCACGCATTGTTATCGAAACGAACGGTGGACCTACGACGGGCTCAACACAACGATTTAACGTATATATATATATATATACGTTATTTACGTACTCGGACGAATAGAAGAAAGCGGCCGAACACAATGTAATATAATTAGAGTAAGAAAATTACGTTCGTATTTTTTTTTCGTCTTTTCTTCGCCCGTTTGATTGATGCGACGACGCCACCCCCCGAGGGAACGGACGTACGCGCGCCATTCCGACGGCGGTATAATAATAATTAACGCTCGTCCGCGATAACGATCCTGGACAAATTGATCGCGTAGGAATATCGGATTTTTAGATGGCGAACGATTAAACGACCGTCAGTTTCGAAAACGCTCTCCGCGGTCTTCTCGTCATTTATCGACATTTAACGACGGGTAATTAACGCGCGTTTACCGTACGTTCCCCGGTCGACGGCCGCGATTCAACCGCGCGACGCCAGACGGCGAATCGGTTTTGTTTTCTTTAGCTACGGACGGCGCGAACGTTTATCCGGAATTAATTGCGAAATTCGATTCGATCGGCCAACAGTTTTGCTAAAGTGTATTGAACGGGTCGTTTTCCAAATGTGCGCGGGCGCGTGCGGTGGTTATGTGATAAGCGAACGATCGTTAGTTTGTGTGTGCGTGTGTGTTTCGGACTTGTTTAAAATTCGCACGCGTGTGTCGATAACGGGATAACGTTCGATAATTTCGCGTACGTAGCGCGAATACGTAAAAACTCGGAACGAACGAAACGTAGCGGAATATTCGGACTAGCCGGTGATTTCGGTAGGTCGGTTAAAGCGTTTCGCCATTTTCGTACTAAAACGAAACCGCGAGAAGTACCGCCATTTCCCAAACTCAGTTTCAACGACGCGAACGTCGAAAACCGCGAATTCGAACGGGTTTTCGTCGTTGAATTCCGGCGCGCTCAAAGTTGCCGAATTTTCGTCCGACTTTTACGAATGAAATAAGTGCGGGAAAGCGCGCGCCGTTTCCGATTCACTCGTTCTTTATACGTATTCGCCACTTGGTTACGTCGCACGCCTCGCGGTCTATGTCGATTTTCTGGGCTAAATTTCGAATCCGGTAACGTAATATTAACGCGCGTAACCGTCGATAAACGCCGCCGGGGTAATTTTCGTGTAATCGTAAATCGTACCGAACGAAAACTGGTTCGAATTATTGAAACACTGTCCCCTCTCCCGGGTCTCGAAAATTTTGGCCAAAAATAAATCGAATTCGACGGGGAACCGATGAGAGTGGCCTCATCACCGTCGCACTGTACGTTGGCGGACACGAATGTACAAATTAATATTTATCGTAACCGACGTACGGCGGCGGCGGCGGTGGATCCGTTGTCGAGGCGGACTACCGAACGATTTCCCGTAAATCCTCGTCGCTGGATCATTGTCGGGCCGGCGTACGGTCGCAGTAAACGACGACGACGGGCGATGATTAACGAGTGTACCGACGCCGGGCGCGCGCGTTTCGACATACGGGAGTGGGGACGGACGTACACGCGCCGAAAATCGCGCGTCACGGTTAGGTGTTTGGACGTCCGCGTTCGTTTTCGTAATAATTAAACGTCGAGCGCGAAACGTTTTTACGAACGTCCGGGCCGTCCGAACCGTTAGATTCGTCGGCACGTACGTACGTTGATTACGTTCGTTCGCGGCTAGGAGTGGCGCGTCCGAAATTACCGCCGCGAACGGGCTGATGGAAACGGTTTCGGGCGAAACGGACTCGGAACCGTTTTTCGGGTCGATTCGGACGTTAACGGTATACGGTTAGCGCGCGTCCGTCGCGAGTCGGCAATTTTCGCGATAAACGGAAAACCGCGAGCCGAGAAAACGGCTAATGGTTTCAGAGCGAAATTTGCGGCGATATAGCGCGCCCGGGTATGTATGGTGACACATGTGTGTGTGTCAAGGACCTAAACATTACGGAGCGTTCGCCCACGTACGTATCTTCGACGTTATTAAAACCAAACAACCGGCGAATAAATAACAACGAAACACGGGCCGTCCGCACACTCGCGAGATGTTTATCTCATGGACGCGCCGCACGTGAGACGCGCGCGTTATCGTCCTCTCTCGTTTCGACATTTTCGTTTTTCGTTATTTACGCGCGCCGCGTCCTCGTCGTCACGTCGCGCCGACCGGATCGTACAATACTCGACTCGTTCGCGGGGCCGTTCTTTCCGTCCGAGTATTATTTACGTACGCGATTCACGGCCCGCGGCGTTTCCCAGCTCTCACCCGTCCACTCCTACCCGTCATCGCCTTGAATTATTCGTACCGCGGTGCTCTACCTACCACGTTTCCCGAGGTTCGTCGAAAATCGGTTTCTTTTTCCATTTTTTCCCGTCCGCGAACCGCCGGAACTAACACGCCTGTTGCCCGACCGATTTCGGGTAATCGGACTACCGTAACGGGATTTTCGTATGCGCGCGTTCGTCCAGTGTAAACGACCGGAGAGGCGCGGGCAATCCATCACGACCGTTCTAATTCCGACATTTAAAAATTTTCGAAAATCGACGACCTTTTTTTTTTTTGTCTAAACGTTTGGCCTTGGTCCCGCGTCGTAATTAACGGTTGGGTAGTCGGCGGGGTAAGGGTGGTTCGAAAATTCGCAAAAGTCGTTTCGGTCGCGAAAACCGTACACGCTCGTTCGCGGCCTAATTCGCTAAAAATTGTTTTTAACGTTCAAAAACACTCGGTCTAGTGGCGCCTTAGTCCGCAACCACCGGCCCGTTATTATCGTTATTGAAAAAAAGTAAAAATCGAACGCGACCTTATCCGATCGGCGTATATCGTTTCCGATTTCGTGAATGTCTGCGATTATTCTATTAATAGGTGCGGCCGCTCGTGTTCGCCGAAAATACGGTTTACTCGACCGGCCGTCGTCGGGGTTTGGGGGGGGGGCAGGGCTCGTGATTTGTTTCCGAAAAGTTTTTCGCTATAAAGTCGGAACGATCGTAACGGGATCGTCCATTGCCGACGTATAATAATATTCGATCGACCGCGTCGCGAGAGTTGTTCCACGGTCCCCGATAACGGGCGGCCGGCGCGTCGTGTCCCCTATATCGGGCGGAACGCGAAAAATACGAAAAGTTTCCAGGGAGGGGGGTGGGAAGGAACGTGTCGTCGTCGTCGAATAGACCGTTTTTCGGACGGTTCAAACAGTGGACGGGTGGGTGGGAGGTTAGTGGAGGACATGTGCGGCAATGTACAAGGACGGGACGTCGTATCACCCTCCCCTACGTTCGCGCGACATCCGTACCGCCGAAGATTTGGAATTGATACGAGAGCGGGCCGAGTGAAACGGAGACGCAGAAACAACGGGAGGGAGTGAAAAGTTCCCGGTTTTCGGATGTAAGGGCAGAGCGACTTGACGAAGTTTTCAGACTTCTTATTGTTATTGTTTGCTCTAAAACGGGATCGTTTGTATCGTTTCGTTCCGCTTTTTCGGAGCGTAGACGGTTTTCGTAATATTTTTAACGGTTACCGAGAATAGAATTTAAGCGAAAAACGTCGCGCGGCGACGGGAAAAAATAAAACGCCGAACGTATCGTACTCGTTTCGTGAACGAATTCGCGAAAACGTTCGGTGTACGACGGCCGCGGCGCGTAAAAGCGATCCGTTTTTTTTTTATTTTTTTTGTAATCGAAATTCGCCGTAACGTCGACAACGGAATGAAACGGGCGCGTTTTTAATCGGAAAATCGCGGGGGGGGGGTAATA
>JAIPRN010004875.1:0-12956 GCA_025469175.1 Geopemphigus sp. TES_GeoC_2020
TATATATATATATATATATACGTAAAACAATTCGCGCTTGATATAAATTCGCGCACCGCATACACAACGAACTATTTCAGGAACAAACGGGATATTCATTATCGGCACGTAATTATAGTGCACGATTCATCGCGTCCGATAGACTCGACGAGTGGTTTATCGAATTGTCTTCGCGACGTTATCGATCACGATTATTATCGGAAAGCGCGAAAATTGTACCAACGGGAGCGCGATTCACGCGAACAACATTGTTCGGCCGTTTAAAACTAAAAAAAAATTTCCGAACTACAAACGATAGCGCGGCGACGTACTTAATTTTTACGACGAATCGCACGCACCGGTGTTTACTCTGAAGTCTGTGTGTCCATTTCAGTCGACTGTTTTGAGTTGTTTAGCCGAAATAGGTCCTTCGATATCGTGAGGTTACCTGTTTCGATTTGCGTGGTGTATCGGTAGCTGTATTATATACACATAGTACGAATAAATATCGCGCACTAATGACCTTTATGACACCAGTTGATAAAATAAAATTAACGTACGATACGTATACAATAAAGCACGCGCAAAATAATTTAGCAAATACGTTTAACTAAGACTTACTATATTCGTCGTCGACGGAACATCACGTACCATTTATCGACGCACAGTGAATTTGTCGGAAACATGAACGGTAGGATAAACGTGTTCCGATGATAGTCCGTTCGACCGCTGAACTATAAAGGCCCCGCGACCCGGGGTCGGACCCGCGAAACATCGGGGAAGAAAGCCATCGGACTTTCGTCACGACGGTTCCCCTCTCCCAGACCAGTTATCCGAGACCAAGCCGACTCGACGACCGCCACTTATATAGCGATTACGGCCCGAACAGAGTAGATGACGGGAAATGTGTACGCCGCGTTACGAACGCGGATATCTCGCAGAACCTATTTCCACCCTACAGACTCTACAGATTAAACCCTCTAGAAATATAACGGCATTGATATCGTCGTACTACTATTCTACGTAACTTAATTCGTTTCTGACGTCCGAATTAATCGATCATTTAGACGCGCTCGAAAACTTTGGGCAATTCAATGGTAAGCGATCTATTGCGCTCGTATTCGTTACGTCGACGCGACATTATTGATATCGAATTCTATCGTTCGTTCGTTAACAATAACAATCGCTGGGCGATTCTTTTTCACGCGACGAATTAATAATAGTTTTATTCGTCGCGTCTTCCTTTCTAGTTAAAACCTCTGGTAAAGACGCTTTCTACAACGCGTATTTTATGTTGTGTAAGTACGCGATTTTGTTTCGCTACGTTTTGTTTTATAAAATGTACAAAATAATTTTTATTCGACGAATTATTCGAACATTGCGAACGCTACGTTTAATCGAAACGCAAAATGTGTCGTATGTTCGAGTAGTCGAATCAAAAAAAAATTACCAAAATCCCGGGAACCGCTGTAACGTTACGGCGACTAGTATTTATAGAACTTAAACGACGCGTACGTACGAATAATTAACAACTTATATTCTCCTACCAGCGGATAGTACGTTTTCAAACTTATTAAGGAACGCGGACACAGGTAACCTATTATATTCGTTTTTGTTTGTAGGGTCCTTACAAAGATTGTAGTATTCGTTATCGCGCTTCTTTAAACGGAATAATTATTTTTTATAATAGTCTATATATATATATACTCGATATTTACGTTTATTAACAGACGAAACAAAAATTAATGGCATAGGTAAGTCGAAAAAAAATATTGAAAGACGAATTCGACAAATAATTTTCGAATCGTACGTTACGAAACGTTTGTCTTCGGAAATCACTGTAACTCATACACATTTATGTCGAATCTAACGTAATTATTCGGCAAATTTTTCTTCGTAGATTACGAAAAGTGTATGCCGTTCTTGTACCGTTGTTCTTTTTTTTATAAATGATTACGTTTCGTCGTATTAAGTTTAACCCAATGTATTTAGAAGTGTATAAGTAATTTTTATTTTATAGAAATAGCTAAATCTTATTTTAATACGATCTACGACAAATCAATCGAGCGTACGTATCCGTGTTATTATAAATAATACCTTATCAGTAGCCCATTATATGTGATCACTTCATTCGAACAGAGAACCAAAACGACAAACCATTTTATAATCCGAACGATTGGTGCAACCAGAATTACGCTTTAAAAAGTTCGTTTTTATTTTTGGCGATAATTCGTTCGTAATAGGCGTTTACCGAACGATAAACGGCACTAATCGACGTTTTATCAATTTTTTTAAAGATGTAAAGCAAATGATCATAGATCATTGCAAATGTAAGTTGGCGGTTAACGTAATTTGTTTTTTAACGTTTCGACGTTACATTAAACCGGGCACGTTCGCAGGGACGTTCCGAACCCATACACTTAGGGGCGCGGTTATTAATTTTCCGTTTTCGAGCCATTAATTATTACGATTCGCGACTCGCGTCGTCGTAAGACGTTTCCGATCCGTTCGGCCTAACGGCGTCACGCGTACCACATGTAATAATATAATTGCGCCGAAAGAAATCGGCGCGCGTATAATTTACATCTGTTTCATATTGAATGGTGTTTTATTCATATAGCCGAGCTCTCAGTATTTGGTAGTGAGTACCTTCCCAATTTGTTTGTAATTAAAACGGACGGGAATTTCGGCGGTTATTTTACGAATGAACGATATTATTATAAATAAAAAAGAAACAATGTTCAACCTATACACGAACGATTCGTTAACGCGAAACCGATCGCATTAAACGTAATTTTCGTTGTCGTAGATACAATATATTCGGCCATGTCGTACGCGTATAAACAATTGTGTGAGTATGTTTTAATTAACGAATTCCGCGCGATTGACTGTCGGTCGACGGTGAATAGTGTCGAATCGCGACGTAAAATGACTTAACGCGACAAAAGACAATGTCCCCGCGTTTGTATACACAAGTCGGAAAATCAAAACCAGGCGACCAATTGCGAATTGAAAAACGTAACGGGATATTTGCGGAGGAAATCGTGTCCTGTCGATCGAAAATGTCCAATAATTAGTCGAAACTTATATACGCGATTGTGTTTCGATTTCTATTCCGAAGCGTATTTCCTTCGGAAGTTCGCGAAACTTAGTACGATGATCGCGTTCGAAGACGACGACGGTTCTGAACGAAACTCGGGTTTATTCGCCGACGCGTGCCCGACATTTCGAACGTCGGACAAATAATTATCGTTACCGGATGGCATTCTAAATGTTTCCAATATCGTGAAAGCGTTACGATTCTCAACTGGCGTTCGATTCTTAACGTTTAAATAGAAAAATCGCCCCATCGGTGTCTCCGAATCGAATATATCGGTAGGTTAGGTACGTTTATTCGTTTCTCGATTAAAAGCCGAACATTTTGAATTTTTTCATTTTATGACCCATCGATTTAGATTTTCGACTTCGAGAGACCAACGTCGCAACGGACAATTTCGTTTTCTACGTAATGCGAACAAATCCAAACTTGTTTTCGAAATTAAATTAGGACGACCAAAAAACGTATTCGTTTTAATAGTCCTCGTATGGCACTTCTCTCGTTGTCGCGTGTCCATTTTCGAACGGTCAGTGTCTACCTGATTGGACGAAAAACGCGCTTTTACGAAATCGCCCAATTGTTCGCAACTCGTTTGCAATTCTGATCGCCGCCTAAAGGCGGTATATAGATAAAACGCTTCTTCGACCCGAAACAAATGAAAAACTGGTACAATACCTCCGTCACGAAGAGATTAATCGAATGGAAATACGGCCGGCGCGGGAATTTCGTGACGACATTTCATTCCTTCCTTTTTGTTTTTAGCGAACAACGACGAACTATCGGGTAAGTGGTAATTTTCAAAACGTAACGGAGTAACGCGCTCGGCGATGACCGTTTATTTTGTCGTCGAAACTTAACGACAAAAAAGAAACGCTTACACTAACGGAACGCGATATCGACCGAAAATTAGATACGTACGATGTCCGATTATTAAATGAAACGGCGGGAATCGCGAAATTCAAAGACGTTAAAAATGTAAACGCGTTTTACGAACGTGGTCGGTTGAAAATGACGATACCACATAAAAATAGTCATACTTGCTACTTTCGCGCTCAAACACGTCTCCGATTTTCGACGACAACGCCCGAAGGCAACATCGTTCATACCCATCAGCACGTTTCGTCGTCGGACATACGGGTCGTATCGATATTGTTTTTTCGGACACGTACACCGCGCGTTAGTGTAGGCACACGATCTAATTATTAATTCGTATCGTAATATTGTCGTTATTATTATATTACTCGTTTAGTGCATAAAGGAGAATACTTTTATGCGCTTGGAACGAAAATTACGAAGTCGAATAAATGTACGTATCACGAATGGGTAACGAAATAGGCGCTTGTTCAAAGAGTACCGACGATTTATTTATCAGCTAGTCCGCCACAAGATGACGGCGGTTCAAAGTAGTCGTCGTTTATTTTTAAGCGAATAATCGGTTGCGTTTTTCCAACGACAATCTACCGGCGATTGTTTTCCGCACAATTCGCGTTTGATTTGTTACGATAGGTGCCCGTGTAACTTTCTCGATAATAAGAATAAGACGATCGACGATTAATTAATCGTCCGCGTACCGATCGATATTGAACCCATTTTCGTGTTCGCGTCGAATCCGTTTACGGACTCTGCCGTTAACAATACGGATCATTACGCGTGTTAACCGCTTCGCTAAATTAACGTTTTTTTTTTTTTTTAGATTTTAAAAACGTACCGAGTCCGAAGGAATTTTGCAAAAACTTAGATACTAAATGACGGAGTTGTTTAATTTGTTTAGTTAAAAATACGGGAAATTAGTATATAATTAGTGTACGGTAACGATCTACTCTGTAAAGATCGTCGTTATTCTTTCGATATGTTTAGAATCGATTCATTTCGACGTATTTACGTTTTGTTTCGAATAATTTTAATCCCTTGACGAAATGCGTTCGAACGCTATGTTTTGAAATAATAACAACTCGTTGTCATTTCGATTTTATTTAATAACCAACGAAACGCGTCGTACTCGCACGGTATAATATCCGCGTGCCACTTATTTCGTACGTACGTCAATGGCGGTGGATAATGTAAATCGACGCGTAAGAAAACGCACCGGACACCTTATCGCAGTGACGTACTAACAAGGGAGGTTTTGAGCATAAACGCTCCCCCCTCCGAAAATTTTTAGGAAAAATTAATTTTTTACGAGACGTATATTTTTAGTTGATAATTTACGAAAAACTAAAATATTTTTAAACTTCAATACACGTTATAATATAACGTATTCGTTGAAAATGAATAATCTGTATATAAGTTTATAATGTGTCCTCTTTCGTTTGGACCATCCGATTTATTTATTTAAAAATTAACCCCCCTCCTCCCCGAAATTCAGGTCTTAGTAAGCCACTGTCTTACCGGGTGTACTCGCGCGAAACCATTTGTCCGGTGTTTTTTTTATCTACAACCGGAAGAATAGGTCTATTGGAGTACGTGTTGTTCGAACACGGGTGGAGGGAAATTAGAAAACGTCGGCTTCCTCCGACGTATCTACGGGCGCGATAAAAAAAAAACGAAATTTTCGATTCCAGTACGCTGGTCACCGACCAATTCCGTCGTTTCGAATTGTTTTCGATCGAACGTAAAATTGAAAATCAAATTTTCTCGTACGTGACAAATTCAAAACCGTTTTTCCGGAATACCGTTCGTTTCGTAATCGTAAACGCAGGAGCCCTTTAATAACAAACGATCGTTTGTCCGTTCCCAAACTTTGAAAACGATTATTTTTATTTACATAAAACATTTATTGTGTATTCAAATAACGAATAACGATAGTATAGACGATTAACAACACAAGTTCGTTGTCGCGTTGATAATATAGAACGAGACGGAGAATAAAAAACAATTTGGTTTAATCGTGAACGACATTTATCGCGACATCGGAAATCCGTTTTTCTATACGCGACAATCGAGCGACCCGTGATTTTGTCGTCGAATTTAAGACACAATTTATTATTACCACGTATCGTACTCATCAAACCTCAGTCCCGAACTTCGGGCCGTATTAGCCGCCATCTGCTGGGCGGCCATATAATCGCCGGCACTTTGGCGACCACGAGACCTTTGGAAATCGGACCGAAACTGGTCGAGTCGTACGTACGGCCCTTGTGATCGCCTTCGATCCAACAATGCCCTTTGGGCACGACCATTCGACCGCCGGTTGAGCCGTCCTTCGTCCTCGACGTCATCACGTCGCCTTCGACGCCGATCACGCGCTTGATGATCGCCTCGTTGTGGTTCCGGGGCGATTTGGCCACGACGATGTCGCCACGTCGGATGGCGTCGAAGCGCACCGGCAAATACGACAGGAACACCAGGTCGACGGTAGCGTTCGGGTTGAACGTCGGCTGCATGGAGACGCCGTCCACTCTGGCCACGGAGCCGAACGTGCCGACCACCGTGTGCCCGATGGCCACGCCGAAAACGATCTTCCTCAGACGACACCAAGCGCCCATCGGAGACAGCCGCCCGACCACAGTCGCGAATCGTACGAAAATCGTAACCGCGATAACGTTATCACGCAGTAGCGCGGCGGCGGCGGCGGCGGACGCTCTTATCACTAACGGGGTTATCACCGTGCCGCCGTTCGGATACCGACGGTTTTCGAATTTCGTCGTCTCGAACGTTTCGTCCGTCCGTCCGTCGTCGTCCTCTTCCGAAATGACTGGCGAAAGATTATCGCCGAAACGGACGACACGTAAGGGTGTCTCGTTTATATCGTCGCTACGTTTCCAATGCTGAGGCGATGTCGACGACGAAAAGGGTTGATCCGTTTAACCGATTTCGTGTCCTACGCCAGTGTTGTTTTCCCACGACCCGCGGGTCGGACGTGCGTCGAATATGTTTCGAAATCGCGCGTTTCGTTTCGATCAAATCGCCAACCGTCTCGTACATCGACGTCGTGATCGTCGTACGAATTTCGTTTACTTACGTTCCATTAAAGGGTATGACGCGATTAATGTTTTCGAACGGCTCTTCCAAAATCGGTCAGCCAGTTGGAGAAGCCTAGTCGATTTTAACATTTTCGTCGAATTTAATTCTCGAACAGTCGCGTTCAGCATCAGGTTGTGACGATACTAACCAACAGTACATGACAAAACAAAAACAACGATTTAAGATGAACGAAAATTAATCGCCTCCAGACACTTTTTACTGTGAAAGTTAATATTGTTTGTACCTATTTGATCCTCCAATTTGCTCGTTATACTTCTTACGTACACTATGATGGATATTATTAACGAATAGTCGTAAACATTTTACGAAATCGTTGGTTTTAATCGTGATATTTGTTAAGTAAACATTTTTTGTACGCGTGTTTCTAACAGATCGTAAAATTATAATGTCGACAAATATTATTTTATTAATTCGTCAAACTATCAACACACGATTATAACACGTCAAATTTAGTTCGAATAATTACAAATTCGCGTTAAACATTTATAACCAAAAAAATTCAATAATTGTACTAGTAGTAAGTTTTGTACATATATTTTTAGGAAACATATTCTATTATAAAAAACTAATGATTATATATATCAATTTCGTGATCCAACTCTTCTGTGTCGTCAAACATGCTATTTGTGGAATCCAGCATTATACTTTCGTTAGTCTCCTTGTTGGAACTCCAGACTCCGTTGCCCGAAAAATGATAATTCCTTTCAATGTTGTACAATACCAGAGACAATATGTATTCACGTTTAATTAATCCAGACGAATTTCGAAGACAAGATACGTTCTTTGTATCTTGAACAGACTCCAACGCATATTTAACGGTATGTCTAACAAATAAAATGAACGAATTACAAACAACAACGAACCTTTAAATAGACAGTTATATATTACATTGGATACAAAATAATGTGTATGCAATGGTATATTTCGTCCTTGGTGAATTTATTATTTATCAAAAACTCGCAAGTTTGTCTTATAGGTAACAAAGATATGTATTGCCAATATGAGTGACGTTCCAATATCGCACGAAGTTTCTTCTTATCTCCACCGAACATGTTTATTAAGTATATCATTATATCGTTGGTTTTCCCTTTTTCGTTGCCATTGCAATTAAATCTGTTAAACAAAGCAAAACAAATTCGTACACACAATAATGAATAATCATTTTGTTAAGAACAATTGTACGTAAGTTAATAACAAATAATTTTAAAAACCTGTTAAACAACGAATTGCTCGTAACTAATAAATTTAATGACACACAATTTTTGCTTTGTAAATACTTCAAACGCGAATTCACTTTATTTTGATTATAAACAAGTCTAGCAATTTGTGGATTGCCTATAAATGACGCTAGTTCAGGTGTTTCTATTATTTTACGTAATCTTCTATATACAGTGCTGCTTGCCAATGTGTATACTTCAGGTGCTTTTGCCAAGGCAGCTTCAGGAACTCCAAATTCCTGTTACCAGAAACCAATAGAAATTACGTTACATGCAACAGAAAAGCGAATGATACATTACGCGTTATACACTGTAGCCGAGGTGAAATAAATATTTTACGTCAAATTAAAATATTAGCGTTTTCTTACAATAATTAGAACGAAAAATAACTATACACATCTTCGTTTGTTTACTCAATCAGACTTTCGCGTAACAAACTTATTTCACTCGGTACGTTGAAAACTTATAAAAACAATTATACACTATAAATACCGAGAAATGTTTACTGATCTGTTCGATAGTCTTCCACGAAGAAATTATTATTTTTGGATGTTTATTTAAAGTTAATTTTGTGTCCATGCCACACAGAAATTTAAATTTATTTAAAATTTTTAGCGTATTGTCCGGATCACTATGTAATAAATACAGATTTTTTTTAAGCTGTAAAAACATACGCATATATAAATAAATATAGATGTAGAATATACACATAGGCACATTAGCTATGATGTTTTAAATATTAAAGAGAAATATGCGTTACCTTGTCTTCAGTAAAATGCAACTGATTAAGCATAATATCAATGCTCTTTTCCATAAGCCTAAAACTTTTATTCGATAACCTATGGTAAATAATTTGTGCACGTTTAAAATCTCCCACGTCCATTTGAATTTTCCAAGTAACGTATAATTTTAATACGTTATTCTGAACTTCGTTCCATGGGAGAGAATCGTCACTATATGTTGGATACAATTCTTGTGGGAATTTAATAAACGACAACATATAATTTTGGACGTTGATATCATTGGAGATATAATTTTCAGCTTTTAACTTCGCGATGGACATTTTTGTCATGTATTTAAACCTGAAAAATAACATTTGATAAATAAACTCTAGTCACATATTTATTGTAGTCCATGAACAAGTTTGTTCGTTATTTTGTTGTTTAATTAATAAGACATTATAAGGAATAAAAAATCAAAACCCTCATTATTAGTTTATTTATATGATCGTTCGAATAACTTATAAACTTTTAAAAATGATAAAAACTATTACTCTATGCGTATATGAAACAATTTATTCGAAGCAATATCATTAGGGTCTACTGTAGTCTTAAATAATAAATATGGATATATTTTCGAACATAAATGTTTAAAACTCACGGCGAATAAAATTGTGTATAACATAATACATTACCAATATTATTAACGTATAGTACATACTTCAATATTGTATTTGGGTTAATTTTTTCTTTAATAAATCCACCTTCTTCTAAAATCATAGCATAATTTTTAACGGTTATTGGATGTAGTGTTAATATTTGAACTCTTTTAACAATGTCTTCTTTTAAAATCCCCAGATTCTATAACAAGTAAAACTGACAATTAGTAACTAGTAAGCGCACAAATTTCGAATATTTGATTTATAAAAATTTATAAAATTTCTTTTCGTGTTTGATTTATTATTTACACGTTTACAAGCCTTAACACAGAAAAGAGTATATAATCGCATTGGTTAAGTCGATTACGATTTTACGTAAATTCCTTAAAAATGTAATACGATATATAAGTTTAGCGATATATGTTTAAATTTACCATCAATTGAACATAGTTATCACATAATGAAGCGTAAGAATAGTTGTAAAACGATGGAAATTTGATGAAAATCTGTCTAATTTCATTTTCCTTTAAATCTGAAACAAAAAAGAACATCATTATGAACAAAACTAATAATTTTTATACACAAATAATAAATAAAACGTGAACATATAAGAAACACAAAATTAGACGTTATTAATACGCCCAATTACGTTAAGTATAAATAACGTCAAAGTCAAAATACTATTAACGTTTTCTAATCATTGGGTGTATAACATTCACCTTGTCACTACAACATATAACCATACCAAAATTATGTAAAAAAAATTTGACTACATCCTTCTTCATAATAATTTTTGCATAATTCGTTTGGTGAGCATTTTCAAAAACCATTTTGTATGTATTATACTTCATCATTTTGCGAAACATGGCTGAGAAGATAATGGTCTGATACGAGTTTTCCGCTTTAAACGTATTTCACCTGTAAATATATACACGCGCACAATATTAAACAACGCAATAGAATTATATATTTTAAGTTAACAATATTCGTCATTCATGTTCAAATTATCTCGTTAAGTAATTTTTGGGCATAATTGCTTTTTATCATTTTTTATTCACTTAAATTTAAACGAGTGCCAAGAAAGTTTAATATGTTGTTAATCGTACCTGCAACGGCAAATACCGTATTTCTCCAACTATTTAACACGTTACTTTAAGTATAAGATTTCTTCGAAAATTATCCAAGTTGTTCGGGCCTTTTTCGTTGTTGCTGTTTTTTCTTAACAAATTACGCGCTCGATCGTAACGTACTACTTGTAAATACGAGAGATCGTTTTCTAAAAAAAAAACAAAAGCTATAATTAGTCGTCAAACAACCCGGTTTCGGTACTAATCGTTGAAACGCGAACTAAATGGCATACAACGCGGAGACATCCAGGTAACAATCGACAAGTTCACGCGCGCGACCGACAATTAACGTTAACTCGATCGAAACGAGTAAGGTAGAAAAAAACCAATACCGATTTTCGTCTATACTTCGGCGGGTGAACGGATCGAGACGACGGCTTTCCTCCTTGTACGGACGTTCGTATTTTCACGGGCGAACGACGGACGTTCGAGCTAATCATTCGGCCGCGCGATCGAAAAACACGAGACGTCGAGTACTTTTGCGAAAATCGCGACAAATTACGCGGACGTCGGATTCCGAAGCGTCGTGCGACACCGTCGGATATCACCAAAACGTTAACGACACCAGTGTGATAAGCGCCGGGCGCCCCGTGCAGAGACCTCTACACAACTCGGCGCCGAAACGAACCCGCCATTTTTGAAACTACGCGGCGAATCGGCCGTTCGTTTTCCCGTTCAACTACTCGGGACAATTTCGACGGTTTAGTACGAACCACGACGAACGCGTATCGGGTCGAATTTCTCTTATATACTTTCCCACCACCACTCCGGACTTCACAATGACGAAATAACGCGAATTCGTCCACAAACGTGTCGCCTCCGAGACCGCAAGTAAGAGTACAACGTAAACGACAATGTCGCCGACGAACCGCACGAGTTATTGTTATCGAGACGATTTCGCGTTCCCGTTTTAGCGATCCGATTTTCTGGTGGACACGTCGCTTTCCGCCATATTACCTACGTAGTTCTTTTACGATCTCGTTGCCTTCTACGGTCGTCGATAAATCTATTCAAAATGGCCGTAAAGGCGTAGTGAGATTAATATCGCCGGAATTATACGCACGCGTTACCGCCGTCGTTTGGTTCTTTTTTTGTCCTTCTGTAACGCCTCAACCCGGTCGAGTTTCGCGTAAATAGTGCCGTTTTACTAACTAACCGTTCGAAAACGAATAAGTAAATAAATACGTTCGTCGATTTCTGTCCGAAACTGCTGTCGTCGTCACATTGGCCACAACCAGGGATGAACCAACACTACGGGATTTCAGTTCGTTGTCCTATCGACCCACCGCGAGTAAACCATCCCTGTGAATCGTCATAATAAACGGCCGAGTGGACGGTTCGCGGCGCACGATGCGTGAAATATCGACATTCCGTGACCCAACCGTAAAAAAGTGCCGGGGCAAGTTTCGTCAACATTTTTTAGTACTCGCGGACGTTTTTCGCGGTTATAAACACCGGTACGAAACGTACCGAACTAATCCGCGGCGCTAATTTGTATTGCGTTTATAAGAGACGAAGAAATGAAACCGTTTCCGATCCGTCAGCGCGTGAAATACTTCGAGGAAATCCCGGAAGAAAGTTCCGACTCGGAAGCGACCGGGTCGGACATCAATTCCATTCGTGTCACGGTGGCGAACAGGGACGACGACGATTTTCCGGTGTACAGCGATGACGACGATTCGTTCGTCGTTCCCGTTACGAACGAAGGGATCGTACCCGAGGACGACATCCCGGCGCCGTACGCGCCCAAAAACAAGCGCTACCCGACGACGATATGAATTGTTCGAGCCCGGACGACTTTTAATACAACGTAGCCGTTCGTCGGAAATTGAGCGTGTAACTAACGAATTTCGTCGATAATATAATACCCTCGACGTCAAACGTTTCATTGTGACGTAAATGTTATTTTTACTTACCGTCGACCTCGGGCGATTGCCTGTAAGGGTAGTTTGCGGGTCGGTGATTTTACCGCGAACGGTAGAATCGAAACGAAATTGGGACGAATAAAAAATGACGAATGCGCGTTTTCGTCCGGTTCGGATAATTTCGTTTAATTTTTGGATATCGCTTTTAGTACTTTTTATGTTTTTTTTTTAATACGGTATCGGCAATACACTCACTGGCCCGGAATGCCTGAAGGCAGTACTTCGGACCAGTGAGTCGCCATCGTTTAT
>JAIPRN010004876.1:0-12956 GCA_025469175.1 Geopemphigus sp. TES_GeoC_2020
ATAACAGTAGACAAATGATGCCAAATGCCTCTAAAACAAAAACAAGCGACGTAAAGAAAAACGTTTCATATTCTTATATTCCTTTCTTAAGTGGCTGATTTTGATCAAATAATACTATATAATTCGATAAAATAATTGTTAAATAATAATATTAATTTGATAAAAAAATATATAATCTGTAAAAACCGTAATATACTTTTGTGTTTAATATGTAATATAAAAAAAACCGATAAAAATTACGAGGCGGACTCCGGACAACTGGTCTGGAGAAGGGAACCGTCGGAGTAGAGTTCGATGTGTTACTCCAGATGTTTTCGTAGGTCCAAACAGAGGGTGTTGGGTGGTTTGTCATCTTGTAAACTACGTCGTGTTACGCAGACGTAACGTATTTTTGATGATCCACTACCGTTTTAGTATTAATTGCCTGTTGCGATTGTAACTGCGAATTGTATCTGCGACACCTCTGAAAGGTGTCACCTCAGAATATCGTACAAGAAGAAATTATGAAGTTGGAAAAAAAAAGGGGGACATGCAACGAATTATGAACATGACGTCTAAACTAACGCGACGTTGTACGAAGCATAGACCCCAGTTAGAAGCTGTGCGTACATTATCGGTAAATCGACACATCATTATTTGAAATAAAAGATTTCGTAGGTATGTTGTTCTTGGCTTGTTTGGGGGAAGATGAATGAGTGGATGTTATCGAAATTATCGACAACGCCTGGTTGTTTAATCGAAAATAATAGGGACGGTTATCCCGATTATATAGGAATCCTTCTTGCGAAATTATTTTACGTTTTCGACGCGTTCGATTGGACTGTTTCACGTACCAAATATATACGTAACGCGTCAGTAATACTTCTTAACAATATTGAATCAAGTTACAAAATGTCTTGGAAATCTTAATAAGTTATGAGATATCTTTCATTTATTTTTTAAAAAACCGATTAAGATGACGTTAATTTTCCTAAAACATTTGGGATTGAAATTAGAGTTTATAAACAGAAATCAATCTCTTCGGAATTGAACTTAATCTAACTTCATTTCGAATTTAAGTCGTCGCTTATGAAAAACGTAAAGGACATGATAATCGCAGCACGTGGGTTGTTATCAATAAAGGAACGAACCCGCAGATGAAAAGTGGCATAAAACGCGAACATGATGGGTCTACCGTCGAAAATATGACAACGAAAATGCCAAAAATGGAAATTAACAATAGACAAATGATGCCAAATGCCTCTAGAACGAAAAAAAGCGATATTAAGAAAAACATTTCATATTCTTAGTCCTTTCTTAAGTTGTTAATTTTGATCAAGTTATACAATATAATTCGAAGAATAATTGTTAAAATAATAATTAAATATAGAAAAAAATATATTTTAAAGATAATGCCGCATCTTTTTATTCGTTAGAACGTTTTACATTTTTATTCGCTTTCAAGATACAAATTTTGTGACAATAGAAAAAAGAAAACGTAAATTTAGTTAATACAATAAAATACCAAAAATACAAACAAAATAATACGATAAATACGTAATAATTAAACCGATAAATACTGAAAATACATAAAATAAAATAAATAACAGACGAATGAAAAAAAATAACAACAGTGAAACAATTGAAACAAAGTACCCGAACCCAAGGGAGGAACGTCAGACGCTACCCGACGAGAGTCGGAGCAGTCAGTGACACTCACATCGCCTGGGGTAGGTGGTAAGCGGGCAGACCGTGTCCCCGTGGACCATTACAACAGCAGACTGTGACAGTTCTTAGCCTTTTCGCGACCCATTGTCGGAACCGGGAGAAAATTGTCCGTTGTCCCACATTGTCACATGTCGCGTTATTGTCCACCTCATTACCTTCAGCCAGTTTTGCCATTTCAGCCGCCTCGTACTCTTCAACCATATCATTCCAATCCAACCATTTCGTATCCGTGCTAGGTGCCACCGAATTAATTTGTCTACTTTCATTCTCATCACTTTCGGTTGTAAACTCGTCATCTTTCGATGACTGTTCGCTATCACACATTACCACTGCATCGTCCACAACAATATTTTTCGTCTCCAAAACTCTCTCCTTAACCGCTTCCGTAATATCCTCTGCGTTGTCATCTACGCCATTGAATTCGTTCACGTCCTCGTCTAGAGTAAATACGTCGTAACCGCACCATCTTTGAAACATCCCAATTATTTCTAACTGGCCTTGTTCCTCGCATAAATTCGCATCTAATCCCTTCACTGTCATCTTACAAAACCCTACCGTATATTCGATTTCCTCATAAGCCTCGTTATTTTTCCTACGAATTTCCACTATCTCGTTCATTATATCCGCTATTTCATATACTTGGTTATGCACTGGTGTATCACCAAATATCTCGAAATATTCGAATAATCTCAATTTTTTCCCCTCAATTTCTGCTGAGTGCGTGCTTGAAGTGGCAAATGAAACCGCCATTTCGATGTAATCGTCGTTCATCATGGAAAATTTCAATTTTACAAAATACTATTCCGATAGTAGATGGTCCACAGTCGATCACGCAATGTCGAATATGACGAATTCAGTACATGGCGAACGAAGAAAGCTGTAAAATATCGGTTGTTAAGCGACGATAAAATATATCTGGCTTAAACATTTTCAGACATACGACGTCAGCTGTTCAATATATAGTATTCGCTTCTCTTCGAGAATTTATAAATAAATAATTGCAAAATAATTATCCTTAGGTTATCTATTTTTAAAATTATATCAGTTTTCAATGTATCAAGGAGTCTGAAGGTCGAAATCAGAATTCCACGGAATATATTTTTATATGATATATTTTATATTTCTATTTTTCCGAATAATTAACAGCACATATAACTACTAACAATAAGAACTAATGTAACAAAAAATCATTGTTGTATAATTGCAATTCTTTATATTAACACTCGTGTATTATAGTATTTATATTCATTTACTCCCAATAACTTTATACGTTGTACTTCCTCCTCGAACATATATTAATTTTTTTTTTTTTATGATTATATATTGTATTAATTTTTGTTTAGAAACTAATAATGTTTCATCACCGATCCATATATTTATATATTTAATATATGATATTTCGATGATTTTGCCAAGTCGTTTTGTATTTTAATACTTTAATTTTATTTGCTTTTACAATATAAATTTTAAGACAATGACAAAAATACATAAATTGAGATAATACAATAAAATATAAAAAAACTTCCTAACGTAATTAATACAAACTAATAAACACGATAAATACAAAAAAATAATTCAATAAATAACATTGATAAATAGGAAAAAAATAACAATGAAACAATTAAAACGAAAAAGTGAAATAACAAAAATTTAAATAACAATCAATAAACACGATTAATACAAAGTTATACGATATATCCAAAAAAATAATTCAATAAAGATCAAAAATTAATAAAATAGATAAATAGAAAAAATAACGATAATAAATAATTTAAACAAATAAGTAACCAAAACCAAGCAAGGAACGTCTGACGCTTCCCGACGAGAGTCAGCGCAACCAGACTTTCACATCGCCTGGGGTAGGTGATTAACGGACCGACCGTGTCCCTGTGCACAACTACAGCAGACCGTGAAAATTCTTAACCTTTTCGCCACCCATCGTCGAAACTGAGAGAAAATTGTCGGTTGTCCGACATCAGATAACGCGTCATTGTTAAGTACATTATTAGCTTCAGTCAGTTTCGCCATTTCAGCCGCTTCATACTCCTCAACCATATCATTCCAATCTAACCGTATCGTGTCCGTCTTAGGTGCGTCATCGTTAAACACATTATTACCTTCGGTCAGTTTCGCCACTTCAGCCGCCTCATACTCTTCAATCATATCATTCCAATCCAATAATTTCGTTTCCGTTTTAGGTGCTACCCAATCAATTCTACATTCATTCTCGTCACTTCTGGTCGTAAATTCATTATCGTTCGATGACTCTTCCCTATCACACATTTCCACTCCCTCATCCTCATCTACGTCTTTCGTTTTCAATCCTTCCTTCATAACCGCTTCTTTAGTATCCTCTCCGTTCTCATATACTCCATTAAATTCGTCCTCGTCTTCGTCCATTGTAAAAATGTCATACCCGCACCATCTTCGAAACATTCGTACAATTTCTAATTGACACTGTTCGTTGCATAAGTCAATGTCTAATCCTTTTATCATCACGTTACAAAACCCTACCGTATATTCGATACCCATATAAGTCTCATAATAATTTGTACAAACTTCTACTCTTTCGTTAATAATATCCGCAATATCATAGACTTGGTTATGCACGGGTATATCACCGAATGTCTCGAAATATTCGAATAATCTCATTCTCTGTTTATCTATGTCGGCCGAATGCGAATGTGAAGTGGCGATTAGAACCGATATTCTCATATAGTCGTCATCCATATTAAACAATTTCGGGTTAATCAAATGTTACTCCGATAGTAAATGGTCCACGGTCGGTCGCGCAATGTAACAATTTCGGTACGTCACCAACGAAGAAGCTTCAAAAAATCGGTTGCTAAGCAACGTTATAATAATATATCTGGTCTAAACTTTTACACATATGACCAACAGCTGTTCAATATTTTGTATTCGTTTCTCTTTGAGATTCATAAATTAATATTCGCGAAATTAATTTACTCTCAGCCGTCTACTTTTTTAAAGACTTTCAGTCAATTACAATCAATTGTAATAATTTACAAATAAAAGTCATTGTTCTTAAAAACGAATTTGTCATCGTTTTAGAAAATTATTTAAACTTAAATCGTTAAAAATTGTCGCTTTCCTACTAAATAAATAGTTGTCTAAATAATCGATAGGAAATATTACCGCATGTATTTCGAGCTTGCTAGGTAATACATGATCTGCGGTTTATAGTAATATACTTAGTTGGACAGAATTTTGTGCTGTGTTCTCCAGCACTACAACAAAACGGTATTGAACAAAAACTAAAAAGTAATCCCAGAAACACTATTTCGTTTACAAAGAGACCTACGCCTTACCTTGGACCGATGTGACTGCCGCCCGTGTATATTGTTGTAGGAAAATATCGAACACATAATTATCGAATAAAACGTTTCCGGAATTAATTAATTGTATTAACAATACAAACACTTTAAATGTGTACAGCGTAAACGACAAAAACGGCGAAAAGAAATAACAGATGGTGACGCGTAACACTTGAGCGTAAAACGAACGACGACGAAAAAAGGGTGAACGTACTTTCCCAAAATCTAGTCAATAATTATTATATTTCTAATTCGTCATACAAACGCCATAAAATGTAACTGTTGACTACACTGACGGTGCCGAGTTATACGGTAATTAATAACACGTTCATAAATGGAGCTGTAAGTGGAAAATGTACCGGTTCCCGAAAATTTTTGATCGTCCATAAGCGTTGGCCGTTGTTCCCGTAAAACGTCGTGTTTACTTTGTAGGCGAATCGTCACGAACATTTTCGTTGACCGTCGATATTCAACGATAAAATGTTGTACGGGATAAGCCATTTTCGTTAGTTTTTGGTAATACACGCTGTACCTTAAAATCGCGGCCGACTTTCGAACGTTAATCCCTGCCGTCCACCATATCTGAAACAAAGGCGAGTCGTCATCACGTATCAACGAAACACAAACGTCTATAATATTCCGGTATAAATATTATTCGTGCGGTTTTTTCTACCCCAATATCGATAACGAATATAAGGCGTGGATATGTAAAATACGAATAAAAGCTTTTCGATGAAAATAATCGAGAACCTCTATAAATACATATAAGCACACAAATATGTACAGTGTTTTATTACAACAGCCGAACGTATCTTTAAAATAAATAATCGTTGGGAAATAAACGCCAATTTTTCGTTACTACACTTGAACGTGAATTACAGCAAGACCGTGGCGAGAATTATAAAAGTACTTACGATGATTGCGTTTTTCTATCATTACGTGTGTGTGTATGTGTGAACCGTCTCGAAATTTAATTCTAACATCAGTTTCTTCGTCTCGTATTTGTCGTAAACAAGCGACTCAACCTGCTTCGTAAAATTCGGGATGAATCGTATACGGCGTACCGAAATAAATACATTCGTTATCTACCGGAAACAATTTATGACGTTCCGTGAACAAAATGACCACTGAATTTTAAATCTCGACGCCTCATATTGACCATCCATACATTTATCGACGATATCACGCCACTCTTCAAACCCAATTGCCCCGAATTCGATTGAATCGTGCGTCCGCCGTGTGTGACGACCGTTCGGTTGGGACAACACGCAACGGCCATAGAGCGATTAATTTTTATATTCGACAATTCGGTTTTTCGTTAATTCGAAGCGTCCATTTACCGAACAGTTATCGGCGGTAAGTTTTTTATCGTTATTACGACGAACGTCGTTTAATTAGACGACGTATACCACGTACGAAAATATACTGAACGAACCTAACTTTAGGAACGTTTATTATACTACAGCACGATAATGCTGTTACGTTCGGGATGGCCCGCACCACATTTGCGTGCCAACAAATCGCCGCTACCCCGAATATGATAACGATTACACGAACAATAGAAGATGACTACAAGTTAATTACATTTATTACTTGGCGTTTGAAAAACAAAGAATAATCGTAACGTTTAACTCGAAAATTGAAAATAGTAAATTACGTATCCCGCTCGAGTCGTGTCATCTGCCTTACCTATACAAGTATATTTCACCGGTCACCGAACACGCCGATTGTGGTGAATATTAGTTGGACAAAAATCGAATCGTATCAATTTACGACTATTAATATTGGCGACGCTACTAAATAACACTTCAGTAGCATTTTAAACTACGGTATATTGTGAACACCGTCATTAATTCGGCGGCTTCGACAATTATAAGATACGTTGGAAACTATATACGACAATACAGCGAGTTTTTATTAAAACGTCGGCGATTTAATGTTTTGTATCCGTTCGGAACGTAATTTGGAAATTGAATTTGTAATACGTTGTATATTGCTTTGGGGGATACGTACGACGCGGCATGCCTCTATATAACGACACGGTTGCGCGTCGCGAATCCAAATAATGTATTTAAGTATCGTGTATAAACGTGGATAGACAATAATTAAAAGAACGATATAAATTTCCGGTCGTATATGCGCCATGTACGAACACGCCGTTAAAGGAAAGGTTTCCGTTTCCTTTGTAGTTTATGATTAAAAGGGGCCGTAACCACGGAATCGTTGCCAATTTTTGTACTCGCGCGTGCACTACCCGCGGTACATGCATCGCGTATAATAAAACGTGTATAGGGTGTAAGTTAATTTCCGAAACTTCGACAATGGTATCGTGTCACCCACAACACGCAGTATTGTCGTATAACAATTAACAGCAAGGGGAGTGAAGACTGTTCGTGTAGCGCTATAGAAACGAATCCGTTTAAAATATACGACCGCGAGGGTATGACAACGGCCTATCGACGCGGTTGGTATATGCAAATAAGCACGAGCGCTTCATATTTTTCAAAATGACGTTCGTTTTATATGCGCGTGGTTAACGCACGTGTACCATTTCCGTAACGATTGGTCGTGTCCGAATTAACGTTACGACGTTTTACGATTTTTGACATTTTTATTCGTAACGACAGATTATTAAAAATTAGCCGTGATTGGTGATAATAGCTAAAACTTGTCGTTACCATTGGCGATTTGTCGCAATTCCGTAAATTGTGTCGCCAACGCCGTTAATATTTGTCGTAATTTTCTCGACTGTAGAAGAAGGACCCTCGTTTTTAACCGAAAAACGTATAAAAATACTGGATATTATAGCCGGTTAACGCGTATATATAACGTATCATAATATTAGCGAGAACCGTTTTCTAACCGCAGAAGTTGAAATTAGATTAAGAAGTAGGCCGTCGTGAAAAATGTGTCACTTATAAACGCCATTGGTCTTGTTAAAGTTCTAACCGTCGTCGGTAATTCGATAGTATATATATATGTAACGTAATTCGATATACCTTGGTCGAACCGAACGTTATTACGGGACAAAAACATCTTTAAATCCAGCATGTCCTCCCGAAAAAAGGCATAGGCACAACTCGACGTACGATTTCGTATTCCCAGAATTCCCCGCGCGTATATTATTACGAAAAACGTATTCATCTCGCTCCGTTAAGCGTACGAAATGTGTTATAATAATATTTTTTATAGCGAAGTTTCTAACGTATTTTAATAATTTTTACGTACGTTGTTTAACGTTATTTAGACGGGTTTTTTAAGCCGGGAAATTTCTCATATTCTTTCGTAAATTCGACCAATAATGGTTTATTCATTTTTTAAATAACGTACAAAATCAATTTACTCCGAAGCTACTTCATTCAGTTAACGTTTAAGTAGCGCATATCTTAGTTTACGTTGCATAATACGTGTCTTTAAGAAACGTGTCGATTCTTATCAATAAAGCTCGCTACGACTGGTAATACCTAAGGTGACCAATATACGTCCAGTTTTTCGTTTCTGGTATTACTGTTATCAACGGAGTAATTTTTAGGGTACACTAAAATGTTCCGTTTTCGAAAAGTAGATTAAAAAAAAAAAACGAAAATCAATGTTTCGCGAATGATTTAATTTTGGTATTATACGAGACAGTGAACGTTGTGATAAGTGTGCCGCGCACTGGGGGCCAATAACCAAACAATAATATAATAATAACGAATTATGTGGGCGTTTTTTTTTAATGTTAAGTTACAATGTACATTTTGTATTAAACTTTTTAAAATAAAAAATATATAATAATCGATACAATATTATAGGAATTGTTAATATATTTGAGTCGCTAATCGAAACAAGTTTGTAATTAATTACATTATTTTCTTTCCGTTTTGACCTAAAACAATACGGTCACCCTACGTATCATATACGTCATGTTTAAAATCGAACTTGGTCAGAAATATTATGGCTGTCGCGTTTCGTCGTCGGTTTTGGGTGTTGTTAGTGTAGTGGGGGGTTTCGACATATTTTTGTCGCCGAGACATTGAATAAAGTCGTTACTACTTATTTCTCACCCATGACTGGATCTTGAAATAGGAATTTTAAGGGAAGCTGGAGCCCTTTCAGCGACCCGCCATCGATAAATACGGGTCCCTCGCCCCCCCTTTCGGGCCTAACCGGTCGAAGATATAACGTAGAAACGTGATTCGACGGTCGACTACGGCGAACACTCCACACAACGATCAAGCTCGGAGCGTACGTACGTACTACGATTTCTCCTCCCTCCCCCGAACCCGTCGGTCGTTAGTGCGCTGTCGTGTGTGTGTATCGGCGGCGGTAGAAGGGGGACGTGGTCGACGCGCGTGCGCAATAGCGTACATTTACACTCAATGTCGCCGCGGCGTCGTAATTGCGTACGCTTCAGCAATATTGGAAAATCTAGTACGACGTAGGCTGCGTTTCTGTCATTGTTGCCGTCACGTGCTCGACACGACCGGTGCGAGTTGCCGCGGGAAAGCGCCCGCACGAAATGATCGCGAGACGCAGAGACGTGATTAATTTGTACAAGACCGTGAGTGTTATTTTTACACGCGTTCGTTGGACAGTTCGACGGCGGACAAATGTCGTGTCCGTTTTCCGGACACGCGAGATATCGCCGCGCTGTTGTTGTGGTGTTTCGCATTACGCGTTACGAAATCAATTTATTTACGAGAAATTTTTCTTCGGGACGAAGTTCTTTACAGTCGGCTAGGTCCTTTGTGTATCGAAAATGTTAGACTCTGAAATCTTTTATTCTTTTGAAGAACGTTCGACAATCGATCTGTATATTTATCGCGGTTTTTTTCGTAAAAATACCGCGAACGTTTTTGATACGTTCAACCTCCGACCGTTTTCTGTTTCAAAGTAAAAATGTTCCGAACTGCCGCGTCTAATTATGTGAAACGAAGCCATTATCGTATTATCACTCGATCGTTCTCTCCGACTATTGTAATATTTCGGTCCGCCGATCTTATCGATTCCGCGCTCGGGTCGTTATTATAACGAGCAACTTCCAATTGGTTTTCCTCTTTATCGAATCGTTTTTCTTTTTGATAATGAATGTTATGGCCGGTATTATGTCGATTTAACGAAAACATTTCATTAATCTTTCCATTTATATTCCTACACTTTTAAAGGGGAAAATAGCTCCAGGTTTCTCACGGATGTGTCGATTACTTTTAAAAATGTAACGCTCACGCGAATACGTTACGTTTTATGTAGAATCCATAAAAATTGTTTATTCATGTGAGCAGTACGTAAAGAAGTATTGAATATTTGGATATTAATGATGTTATAAATGAATTGCCCCTTCAATCGAAAAAGTTAATCTATCACTATAATTTATTATAAACGTAATGGTTTAATATTAAATCAATTTATCGACGTAAGAAAACAATTCTTCGTGTTTTAAGATAAAAACCTAATCTAGTCATTTTTCACATAATCCAATTATGCCTTCTTTAAATTGAAAAACCTTCATTATTTATACACCGTGACCATAGACAATGTATGAAGACTCGTACACTTACATATATATGTCAATGAATTTTTCGTCAGTATAGTTCTAAATTTATCAACGTTAAGGAATGTGTAACAATATAGGTAATAATTTAAAATTTAATTTTGTTCGAAAATAATTAAACTACTTCAATACACACGGACATAAATAAAGCTTTAATATAAATTGTTTTTTGTCTACAACGCTACACGTTATTATTAAAAAAAACATTTTTTGCATTGTTTAACTTGGAATATGAAAATATTTTGTTCTATGTTTGAGCATCATTTTTTCAATTTTGTATTATACACCATATAAACAAACAAAATCCGATTTATTTTTAGAATCGCTTCCGTATCATGTCATCATTGTACTGTATTTTTCAGAAAATTTTTTTTTCGTTATATAATTCTAGTTCTAATTAATAGTAATTAAGATTTATTTATTTTGTACTTTTATATGTATATATGTGTGTGTGATAAAAGAAAGCGTTCAAATTACTGTAAAATAATTGTTTTTTTTCTTTTCAATGTCGTGTACTAAATACTTACATTTAGTTGGTTGCGACACCGAGGCAGTGGACTTAAAAATAGTACGATTCAAAATACATTTTGCTTTTTTGTTTTTGTTAAGCTGATTGTTTGTTCTACCTACGCAACCGACCCCACACGCGCGACCTTGGATAACATTTTATATATTTACTTTTGTATTTCTGCATAGGATTTCGGTCTATATATTGTAATTATTAACTATAACGTTTCACAATAGTATTGTTTCCTCATAATTTACGATGTACCATTATATTTTGTTCACACGGTCCCGTAAATTTAAAATTGTTTGTTTTATGATTTTAAGTAAATAAGGTTCAAATTGTACGTGTCTTAAAAGAAACTTTTAATTATTTTTTTAAAGAAAAATGCGAAAAATACCGATTATATATATATATATAATTCTATGTATTTTTCACAAGCTTATGTTGGTATTTTTGTTATTAATTTCTTTTAATCAAACCAAATTTGATTTAAACTACTGATAGGTTTAGTGAAATGCACAATTTCAATCCTATGAAACTGCCACTGATTTTGATTTGTTTACCTCTTCAGTATTTTGGATAAAATTAAAGTCAAATGATATCAAGATAAATCATTTTGACGATTGAGTTTTGTTATATTTATTCAGATTTCCAATTACTATATTCAAATATTACCACGTAATATTTTAAGTGTTATAAGTACGATAGTAGTAATTGTATGTAAATTTACAATCTGTATTATTTAGAATTGATATATAAAAAAAGTTTTAACATCATTACGGCTCTTTATTTTTTTTTTAACAATGAATATGTTTATAACATTATAACATAAATATTAATAATGTTTGAAAAAAATACTAACTGGTGTGAACACTGTGTATTACTACATGATGAATAAACTACGTTGTTTCTGTTGCAGTTACTTCACATGGGACGAGATTATCCACAAGGTTATGATTTTTTCCGCTCACGATTGAAAAAGGCATTTCAGCGAAATAGTAATATCAGTGATCCAGAACAAATACACATGTTAGTTAAACGCGGCGAGTTTGTCGTCAAAGAAATTGAAGCCCTCTATATGCTCAAGAAATATAGAACATTAAAAGACAGATATTCTATGGATAAATATCCATCAAAGTCATAGTGTTATTTATTATATTTTATAAAATGTATTGTGTATACAGTTTCTTTTTTAATATAGTTTAAGCTTATAAACAAAATAATAATATAAATAAAAAATATACCAGTATATGTATTATATTTCTTTGTTATCCTTTCTGTGCATTAAATAAAAGGAAAATATATTTTTTAGCATAAAAACCAAGCAACTAAAATTTTCAACAAAAAATTAAATCATATTCAATCTTTTCAAAAGTATTTCATCAATGAGCACTCTAAACATAATTAATATTTTAAGTAAAACAATATTAAAAACAATTTAATAGAATTAATTTTAAGACAGTAGCTAGAAGTAAAAATAAATTATATTATAGGAGATAACAACAAAAATTAAAATTAAAATAAACAATATACAACGTAATTTTTTTAATTGGTTCAAGTTTAGTTGAATGATAATAAACATCATTTAATATGTATTTTGTGTTTTAAAATTAGAGATCAAATATCAATGTGTTTTATAATTTAACACATTCTACCTCGGACATTGTTGATGATCATTTTATCAATTTTACTGATGCATTCATTAATTTCTAAAATTCAAAACAAATATGTAAAATGAGTGAGAATATACAAAAATGTATTAATATTTTTATTCTTTTACCAATTAATTTAATCATTGGTCAAATAAAATATCCAGTGCAAAACACTAATTTTCTTAAATTATATTTTTACTAAACGTTTAGCCAATTAACTT
>JAIPRN010004877.1:0-12956 GCA_025469175.1 Geopemphigus sp. TES_GeoC_2020
TTTATATATATATATATATATATATATATATATATATATATATATTTTAACGTAAGACAATATTATGTAGAAAAACGATTATACATCTCACGGTATTCTATTCATCGACGTGTTCAATTTCAGGTCTCGTACGTTATACGCCGGTGACATTATTAGATATATATATACGCGTGTTCCGAGTTTTCAAATACATTAAACATCAAACTGCGTAGTGGGCAGCGTTAAATATATAATGACCACTGATTTACGTCAAACTACGTCGTTATTATTGTGTATATATATATTTGTGGGTGTCATTACAAAGTAGCTAGTTATAGAATATTGTATATAATTGTGCTCATTTATATACGGATCGTTAATTTTTATTCTTTTTATTAACGCGTCGTTTTTTTTTTATCGAGATATTCGACGGTACTGAATATTTACTTATAATTTATAGAAATATAAAAAAAGCGCTTTCTTGTAGATGAAAAAAACATTCCGACGCTATTGTAACAAACGTAAAAATGCTGCGTTGATTCGCGTTAATTATTATAATACGACAATCGTATAGTAAACGTGGCCCGATTGTTTACGATATCCGCGATTTAATAGCGACTATTACTTTATCGATAATAATATAGTTGTAAGCAGACGCGGTTATCATTTCATTAGTTAATTATCCGGTAGAAAATAACGAAAAAAAAGTACACGGACGTCGAAACGGTTTTGTTCAACAGTAACATTTGATGACACGTTGAATGTATAATGTCGGGGACCAGGCAATGTGTTTCGTTATGACTTATTCAAATTATGAAAACGCTGTCGTTGTCGGGTGTACATTATTTATTCTATATTTGTCGCGAAGTATGTAACGCGTGTACTGTATAGTGACTATATTTGTGTACATTATTATTCGTATTTACATATTGTGTGTATATAAACGCTATACATATGTATGTACGTATATATATATATATATATACTTAATTTTAATCGCTAAAAGTTTTAAACACCGTCGGTATATTATGTAAATTTTGAAGTGTTTGTTAAACTTCGTTTTAAGTTACATCAAATTACATATTATATGTCTACGAACGTTATGAAAGCGTCGTGAATTTTTAAATCGTACGTAATTATTTATTTTCCCTGTGGCTCACACATACGCACATGTATATTGGGTATTCGAAAATTCCGTTTTATGAACAGTCGAAGTAGTTATACATATTATAGTTGGGTTTTGCTAGCATTCGGTCGAATAATTTTCGTCTACGCGTTAATCTAATAACGTAAAAACGTGAGTTTAAAATTAATAAATCCTTACCGGGCCATTATGATCGTCGCACGATTGTTTTAATTGGATGTACGACGTTCCGTAAATCTAACGATACCGATATTATATAACGATCATTTATATTCGTCGTTAGGATTTTTGAATACGATGGAAATATCGAACGGTAATTATTGAATTTACGGTATTTTAATTTACGAAATATCGCGTCCGTATGGCGCGTACTATGTACTTAGTCTATATTTACGTACGTTTTACATTACTCGCGCTGCTATAGGCGATTCCCGAAATGTAGATTATTTTGGAAAAAGAACACGTCAAATAATTGTTTTGTATGTGTCTCAATACCTGTTTATATTTAAAAATACACGATTTCGTTTAGATTTTAAATAGCGTTAAATCGTTAAGTGTTTCGGTAAAGCTTCGCCGTACAAACGTCTATTTAATTTTTTAAAAATTCATATTCCGGAAATAATCGAAGTTCGTCGCCGTTCGTATTTTATTAGATATTTAACGAACAAATTGTTCGTATTTCACGTTTTGTTTTTGTACGTAACTTTTCGGATATATACGCGGGGACTTTAAAACACTCGCGAAGTTTAACGTTCGTATTTTTAATTCAAATCTTATTTCAGGAAAAATGTCCGGTTTTTTAAGACAATAATATAGGCGTCTACATGTTCACATCTATTTTTATATATATATATACCATGGAGAAAGCATTGGTCATGTATGTGTGTGTAATATAATGTATATATATATATATACATACATATATCGCTAGACCTGCACGTGTAGTGCGTTTACTGCTACGTGCACAACCGCCGTCCTTTAATTATTTTCAACGAGTGAAATTACTGTATAATTAAGGGGTTCTACCTAAATATATATATATAGTACGAGAAAACACAACAGTATTTTGAGATTTTTCTGGCACAATGAAAAAAAGCGAGTTCCTACAATTTCACACTATATCGGATAATATATGTCAAGTGTATAACGTACGCGTTACGTGCAACGCGATACGTTGTCCGTAGCGGAACGAGCTTCGTCAATTGCGTTTATCAAAAATTTGGAATTCCGCGATTTACCTACGCCGTAATTCGGTTAATATCGTTTATCAGAGTTTTGTACACCGCGCGTTATGTACGGCGTCCCCGTACGGGTTTTTTTTTAACGATATTTTTGTTTTTGGAACACCGAAAACCGGACGACGGGTATCGTCTCAAACGTCAAGATGTCGAAAGTAAGCGTGTCAATTGGGTTTCGAGCGGCAATATCTACGGAACGAAATAGTACCGGGCAAACGCGTTGTAACGGGTATAAGCTAAACGACGCGTTGTGTACATGTACGAGGCGTACGCGACACCGACGTTAACGAATAGTAAAAACAGACGTAGTCCGGGGTAACGATCTGAGAGGAGAGGAATTACCGAAGAAGAATCGTAACCGGGTTACTACGCGCGTAAACGATTTTTGATCGACGTCGTCGCGCCCAAATGATTACGTCGACGGAAGCAACCGGGATATATTTAAACGTAACAAAACCGCGGTAACGATAGGTCCCAGAGGCGTGCGTTAACGAATTTAGCGATTTCCTTAAGGGGAAAAAAATAGCGATATCGGTACGAATATAATCACGCGATTTTTTTAGTAACGTTTAGCGTAATAATCGTTAATCTTTCGATCGGTTAAAACGTCATTTATAGCCGGTTAATAATATATATAGGCGTTTGTTCGGTAATTTGTCCCCTGATTTCGCATTAGGTACGTATGTGTCACGGTAACGGCGGTCGACGGGAAATCACGTTTTTTTCGAATGGGGAGACCGTTTCTCCGTGTTCAGCCGATGACCGTTCTCGTTTTCGTGGACAACGCGTAATAATTCGTTTCTCGTAGCGTGTTCCGTTTGTTTCGCGCGGATATCGAAACCGCCGGAAGATAAACGCGGCGGTTTCGTCGCGCCATAATTCGACGTGGGTTTTCGTCGTCGCGCGTTTTCAGCCGCCGCCAGTAATTAAACGGGTTAGGTAATTCAAACGCTAATCCGACCTACCAATTAATCCGTAGAATAGAGCTCCCCCCCCTCCCCCGATATTCGGCGAAAATAGTTCGACACGAGGCGACCAAGGTGTAAACGCGGTAACGTTGTTGTCGTTGTTGTTCGTTAGATACACGAGCATATTTCGTACCGGAATAGGCGGGGGACCGGCTACTATTGTATTCACGCGCGTACATTAGTACGAATCGTGTACTAATACGGTTTCACGATTTGTTAATATACGGACTTGGGGACAGGTAGGTCTTTACATACGTTTTAATTCGAACAATACGCGAACGGAGAATCGAATAATAATATACATAAATTGTGTTATGCGTTTGTACGCAAATGAGTAATGGTCACAAGTAACCGAACGCGGCGTTTCGATACGCCATTTGCATAATTAGTATTCGCGCGGTTCGAACGTAATTATTCGCGCGAGCCGTATAACGGGTGTTCGGGAGTTGAAAAACCGTCGCCGGCCGTTGTTTGGTTTTCCGTAGGATTGGCGGCTAAAACGCGTTTCACGTCACCGAGACTAACAAAAGACACGTCGCGACGATTTTCCGAAATATAGTCGAACGCGGCAATTCGCGCGCGAATCGGGAATATTCGGTACACGCGATCGCGTGTACCAGGCGACTACTACCACGTAACGTTAGTTTCGGCGTGTACCGTACGAAACCGCGGTCGTGGTTAATCGCCGCTTCGTTATTTTTCATAAACGATCGAATCGAACGCAAACTATAGTCGTTCCCGGTTACCGATAATATCGTAAATAGACGGCTCAGACCTATATTCCATTAATTTACCCGAGTTTGTCGACGGTTTGTTTTTTCGTAACAGTAACCGGCGTCGTCGGAGTATATTCGCGTCATATTTTATATATACGTACATTGCTCCCTTCGTTGCCACTCCGGTTTCCGGTGTTTAACAGGTGCACCGACGTATGGATGTCGGAATCCCCGGGGTAACGGTATATATAGTACAATAATAACGACCACGACGACGATAGTAATAATCATCGTTATTATAAGTGTATCTCGTGCGGTCGCGTGCGCTCGACGAAAGGGTTGACTACGCGAATAAAATAAATCACGACGTGCGCGTATATCTCCTTTCGCAGCATCCCTTTCGCGCGCGCGCGCGCGTTAGTAAATTAAACCGTTCGCAGACATCTCTCGGCTCTTCCCCCTACCTCGTCCGCCACACTGTTTATCTTTTACAAAGACGACCGCCGCTGTTCTCTCCGCTGCCAAAACGTCGGCGCGTACATTTTATTTATATTTTACCCATCCCCCCGAAACGGTTCTGGAAACTCCGTCGTAATTAACCTTTTTTTTCAACAAAAAAAAAAAAACTCCCCCGTCGAAACGACTCGGATACGATTTGCAAGGGTCGCGCGTCGAATCGCCCACTGTCGTCCGATTTCGCGGACATTCCCGTTTTCGTCCGTTATATACGCCCGTCGTACTTACGCCGCAAACGAACCCAATTACCGTGTGTATCGTACGAGAGTAGAGAATGTCGGAACGGGCGAAAAAGAACGAAACGTTATGGTCACGAAACACGATTACAACGTCTCCAGACCGAAAACCGTCGTAAAAGCCTTCGCGCCATCGATCCGGACGATGATCGTCGTCGTTTTCGCGCGTGCACGTATTATTTGTTCGAAATCAAAGACCGTATCCGATACGTATTTTAAACGGCGGCGTTACAAGTAACATAAAAGTGCCTCCTCAAACGTCGCGGTGTACGTCGCTTATAGATTTTTACGTACATATAGACCGCACTGTTTTCGCCCCGTTTGATCGGTCAAAGGCGATTGTTCGTTGTTGGCGGATTCCCCGAGGGTTTTACTGTTGTTGTTGTACCGTCGGTGGTGGTTCTATTTTGTCGTTATACCGGTTGTCGCGGGTTGTATACCGTACTGGCGCTGGTGTTTTTGTGTACGCGCGCGTTTTCGTACGTATTATATTGTTATACTTGGAAGTTATTATTCGAATAACTGTCGTCGTCGTCGTCGTCGTCGAAAAACAAAACTATATTTATCCGCGCGCGCGTTCGCACAATACGGTCCATTGTCTTTGCCGTCCGTAAAAGAGACGGGCGTGAGAGGGAGCGAGTGATAGGTGTGACGGGCGTGTGTGTGTGTGTGTGAGTGGGGGAGGGTGAGCGTAGAGACTTTTTTTGATTAAAAAAACTGTACTCTTTGGCTGGCCCTAAAGGGTTTTGTCGACGAAATACTCGCGCGCGCGCGCACGTTATTATAATACATCATCGTCCGGACGCGTTTTCGCGTTTTTATCACTTTCCCGACGACGTTATTGCGGTGTACGACCGTTAACGGCCACCGCGTTTTAGACACTCTACGATGCGTACGGCGTAACGCGACGGCGTTCCGATTGTCTATATAAAACGTCGATTCGTAAACGTATTCGACGGTACGCGTTGTAACGTTCGTTTTCGAAAAGTATGTGACGAACGCGATTCCGTTGGTCGCAATACGTTTACGCAAATACGAACGTCGTGTTTTCCAACGATTTTTGCACGCCAGCGATTTAGCAATTGTACGCGCGTGAAATAATCGCCCGAGCCTATCGCGAGCTTATTTTTCCTACATTAGCTCCGTTATTTCTCCGTCGTAACCATATATATGTATGTACGAGATTTGAACTCACGTTTACCGTTTTCATACGATAATAACCAAAAATGATGTCGCTAATTACGAATGATATTAACGAAATTAATCGGGCGATCGCGGCGTACCTTATTTCGGCGGCGTGATTATCGGTAGTGCGTAATACGTTTATTATATTAACGATTGTTTCGCCAAAACGAAAACAAAAACCCAATAGCGTTTTTATTATTTAAATCGGACGCGAAAATTGACGCGCCGTTTCTCGAGTTATCGATAGCGTTTTATTATTTAAAAAACGTTCCGTCGTCGTGATTTTCATCGAACAACGACCGCGCAATCGTACGTATGGCACAGTTTCAACGATAATGGAACGGAATATTCTCCGAAATCGTGTAGCGTTTGAAAACACCAACGTAAAAGTGTACGAATAAAATAGTTACGACGTTTATTCGATATCGTGATAAAACGTGATCAATCAATTCGACGACGTTGTCGAAATAATTACCAATAATATCCGTACTCTCTACGTAGCAGTTACAAAAACAAAAAATGTTCGGCGCCTATTTCCTTTATCCGATCAAATCGATCGTCGAACACGTTCGCGGGCACCCGAGCGGATTTATTTCCGTTTTTAACGTACAAACACGATCGCTATATTATAATACCGCCCGTGGATATTAATTTATATATATTTTTTTTAAATCGTAAACGGGCGTATTTCGTTTTTAGACTATTATAATAATTATGACGCCACAATACGGCCGAACGTATTACTCGTATACAACGCGTATACATTTAAACGTTATACATACGTATAATACACACACACACATACACGAAGAGAGGAGTGTGTGTGTGTGTGTGTGTGTTACGATAACCCCAAAGCTTGACCCTGCCAGAAGTTGCGTCATGTTTTTTAGGCTTTTATGGTTCGTTATCAGCGAGACGTTCGGTGAAGCGTAATTATTTTCTCGATCGTTTATCATTGAACAAAACTATCCGTAAGGCTAACCGAAGAAATTATCCCGACTCGGCTCTATATATTTATAGAACGTTTTACGTTTATACAGCGCGTTCGTCGTGAACGGCGTCGTCGCGAACGTTTATGTACTATACCCGATACGATACCTCGGCGAATTCGTCGTACGAATTCCGTTTACGCGTTTCGTCGCTTTATCCGGAAGTTTTTACGTCGCCAACGTAGGTCGTCCATCGAAAACATCGTATCGTGAAGTCAGCGCAGGCAATCAAAAATCGAACTTACCGTGTCCATTATTTTCCAAAGAATATAATATACGTACACCGTGTCGGATCGCTGTACAATTATTTTACCATCTACCGTTAACATTCGTTACCCTTTGTCGACGATTTACCTAATCGTCGTTTAAAATCACCGTTACACGCGCGTATATTTATTAATGTTCCATTTTTAACGAACGTTTTAATTTCTCGAATAAACACCATAGGACGCGACCTTAGAACGAAACGCGTGTCGGCGGTATATACACATTTGCGCATTGCCCGCGAACGTTAATCGCGTAGATAATACTTTTAAAATCAACTAGGGTACCGCTACAGGTGCTCGGGGGAGTTTACGGTTTTATCGTATTGTTGTACGTCATTATATTGTGCCATTTCCTGGGCGTTAACGAGCAACGTATATAACGATTGACGAAATCTATACGCGCGTAAATAGTGCCGAAGTCCAACGCGTATTGTTAACGATCTCTGGCCAGTAAACAATGTAAATCGAACGTAACGGAATCGGTTATTGACTAATAGGCTCCCCTTCGTCGATAAATTATTAACGGTCGGTTTTTTTTTTCATTTCGTTTAAACGAATCCCACCGAGCTCGCGCGTAATTATAAACGGAATTTACGCTCGGCCACTGTACGCTCGTTAATAAAAAGAAATAGCGTTCGTGTACAACGCGCGTACTAGAAAATACGTAGAATCATCGCATAACGACGACGCCGTCCAACTGTACAGAGCGCGCGCGTCGCAATTTGTTTGAAGAGCGCCTCCCCACCGATGGCCCGATTACGTTTTGTTGGCCATCGCGTTAGCGATGGCAAAGGCTGTCGATAAAGGTGTGATAGACGCGCGTGTACGCCAAACGGTCGTTCCGAAGTGGCGTAATTGTCGACGGCTTTTGACGAGCTTCACGCCGTACGTTTTACCGAAAGTGACGTATTTCGTCGGTCGGAACGCGTGACGAATATTTGAAATCGCTAACAATTCCGTTTCGTAACGCCAGATCGACGGGCGCTCGCGTAAATTACAAAAACCGTCGCGTATAATAAGTAGATACGTATACTTAATAACCGTACGCACGCGGCACGTCTCGTCGCTTAGTCCGTCTCACGTTTTACTCGGCGAGCGTTTACTAGCGCGGGGGGGGAGAATAGTTATAAAAACGCGATTTTCGACGAACGGAAAGCGCTTCGATCTTACGTAACGGTCAGTTGGGTGCCTAGTGCGCCAACTGTACGCGGTCGTAATGGAAGTCCCGAAATGGCCGATTCATACGATCGGAACGGCGTGTACGCGCGTATCGTTCAACGCGAACCGTTTAGTGTCCGCGCGTCCGTTTTCGGCGGCGTTCGGAACGTTCGCCGTGCCAGATCGGCGCGTGCCGCCGAGGTGTACCATACGACTGTTGGTGGTGGGCGATCGTCACAAGCCTGCGGCGCGTAGACCACGACCACCGAATCGGGAAAAGGGGGGTTTTTTTTTTAATCCGTCGTTTCGCGCACGTGGCGCGCGCGTCACGTCCAAAAGTCAACGGCCCGGTCAAAACACGGAACGAATAACAATAAACGAGCGCGCGGCGGCGAAACCGAGGAACGCGGAAACGGACGGCCCAGCGGCGGCGCGACCAATTTGAAACAATTAAGACGTCCCCGGGCCCGTATATGGCTCGCGCGATACCCCGTGATAATTTATTCGTTAACCCTAAAGGACCGTGTACAATATATAGAGTACCACCGCCCGTGCACTCGAATATGGTCGTGCGGGTTAAAACACTCCGTACGCACCACTGTCGTGGCCGATATGGTAATTTGGGAATGGCGCGGGTCCCGCGGATTTAAATTCGCCGCGTGTAAAACGCGCGTATCGCGCCCGTCTGTTTACGGCCCGCGGCGACGGCGGCGGCGGCGCCGACGACGACGACCACCGAATACATTAATAACATGACGCGCGTGAGATCGCCACTAGAGCGACTCCTTCGCCCGTTACCCGTTTCCCTTCGTCGAATCTAATTTCGAGTTTACACGCGTTTACGGGACGGTCGCCGGCTTTTCGCACCGTTCAATCCGCCGATATCGCGTGGATACCAACGGGTTGACAACGGTTTTGTCGCCCGTGTTTCGGAAAGCGAACGTACGTACGCCGTCTATACCCGCGTCCGTACGCATATAATCGGTTCTTAAACATTTTCTCCGTCGTCCCTCGTTTTCGTTTTACGAACGTCAATTAACGTTTAATTACGCACGCCGGTCTGGTTAACAAATATTCGCTCGCTACTTGCTCGTAACGGGCACAACGCGCGCGCGTAGTTTCTGGTGGAAACTGGCGGTGTCTTTCGTCGGACTATTACCCGTACATACGCGTGTATGTAAGCGTATAAGAACACCGACGCGGTGGTAAAATGAAAACGTTCGTCTATTAACGGGTTACGCGTCGAGCGTTCGAATTCGTTTTTCGCGCCACCATCGTTCGACTTACGAAAGTTAACGTTCGGAAGTTATACCGTACACGCAAGGGGCGCGGCATACAGATTATTGTCGCTACGGTACATTCCGCTTCGCCGGTCCTTTTCTAATTGAATTTACGTTTACGGACCCGTCGGTTCCGTGGAAAATCGTAATGACGTACGCGATGTCCGTAGGCCCGACGGCCTTGGCCGGTTGAACGAATCGGCGCGGTCTGCTCGGAAATTTCGCGTTGGACGGCCGACGGTGTTTATTATCGCAACGCGAATATGACCGTTATCGGACGTTCGCCAGACCGTAAACGGCCCGTTCGCGGACATACGATTTCGGCGCGAAACGTTTTAGGAAACGAATAGCGAACGCCAATTGTTAAAACGCGTTATTGTTTTTGAAGAAGACGCGACGACCCACGCGCGTTGTTTTATACCACAAGTCGCGTATGAGCCGAACGGTATTGAAATTCGTATCGATCGACAATCAATATTTGGCGAATCCGTATAAGCCGTATACGATTATATTCGACTATACCCGTTCGCGCGTCAATTTATCGTGATTATTAATCGCGCTCGTCGAGATAAATAAAACGTATTTATGGAGCGATTAATAAAATTGACGTCTATTTGTCGCTACGCGTTAACCGCGCCGTGTTTTTATTATAATCGGTTTGAAATTCGCGTATAATGACACGTTGATTACATTCGATTACGATAAACCGTACGGTTTTCCAACAAACAAAACGACGAATATTTCAAACAATAGCTTAACCCACCGGCCGGAATCGTTATTATTTTAATGATCGTAATCGACGCCATAATATTAAAACGCCCGTTACGTGTGTACTCGAACGTCGGTATAAGCGATGTTTTTCGGTTCTACTTAAACGTCGCGTCCGTTTATCCGAACGGACCAGGCCGCGCGTAAACGGCAAATTATACGGCGGCGCCGATAACGAAAAATAATATCGTCCCGTTCCATGCCGGGGCATCGAATACGACGTACGAACCGGCAACGTTGAATTCATCCATTTCGAAACGTCTTCCTTTTACGGAAGCACTCGAAAATCTATCCGCCATGTTCGTGGAGCCGACGAAGTCAGCAATTTTATCGCGCGCGTTACCGCCGTGTAACGTACACTCGTATTATGCGCGCGTATTATCTACAAAGTAGTCGTAATGAAAAGGATAAAAAAAAAAAACAAAACGTCACGTTAAGAGGCGGTACACTAAAAACACAAGGGTTTAAGTGCGACTTGATTGTTTATGAAGAACCCGAAAGAGAGGATTAGCGCGTATAATATTATAATATAGGCCGGTGTTCGTGTTAAGTGGAGGGTAATGGACACGCCACGTATATAAATATATATGTATAAGGTACAGTCGTCAAAAGGGTAAAGCGCATTGTCTCTCTCGCTCACTCTCTGTATATCTGTCTCTCGAAGACGCACCACTGGCGGCGAAGGGATAAAAATATTTGTTTTAAATTTACAACCGGGATAGTGTGGAGAACAAAAAAAGATAATCGAAAAACAAAAGGGATTTAGGCACGTGTTCCGTTAAATAGAGCCGTTATGCGTGTGTGTGTGTCGGCACGCTTAGACGATTTTTTTGTTTTTTTTTACTTCGCCGACAATACACCGCGCCGTATTATCGTCGCGCACGCGCGCGTACCTATACATTTGTGTCCGCGTGCAAACGACAACCCTTCGTCGTCGTCTACACGTGTCTAAGACAATACACGCGTTAAAATTATTAATAGCGTGTATACGTATAACGTATACGCGTATGTGTATATATATTCGCCGCCGAAGCGTCGCGTACCGCGTGTCTAATTACACGTCGGTTATGACGAGGAGGGAAGAAAAAACCGGGCCAGTACGTATATTATACAACGCCTCTACCGTCTCTTTTCGCGTAAAAAATTATCCAACGTCTCATTTCGAAACGAACGGGCGATTATAATTCGACTTTCGATCTTTTATTTTACACCGACGCTTTTTCGTAGTGATACCGATAAATATCGATCGGCGATTTGTTTATAATTTTGGAGTCGTCTACAATACGGTTACGCGTCTACGGTCCTTCGCGGTCCAATCGTTTCGCGTCGAAATTCCCCGTGTGGTGCGTTAAACTACTTTTTTGCCGTACCGCAATTATTCTCCGAGAGTCTTTTTCACAACGTCTCGCCGTTTAATTTCGTCTCGTACGATTTCTTCGCGACGCTTCACTTCCGATATTCTTAAAAGTCTTCCCCAACTCCGCCAGTCCATTTCATCGGGCGGTTTTTCCGGCCGCGGCTTTCGTTCTCTCGGCATTCTCGGAGTGCCATTATATTACTTTTGCTCGTAACACGTCTCCGCCATTGAATCCTCCGTTTTTTAATCAAACTGATACACGGCTCTGAACATTTCTCGCAGCTCTCTATTATTGTACCTTCTTCGCCGGCAGTCCGACAGGCTCAATGGGCTACAATAAGTTCTCCGTATTTCGTTTTTAAATCCCTAAACTTTTCCGCCGTATAGCTAGCCGGTCGTCCGGGTTTTACGGCTGTATCTTAACGTTGGCCTAATTACGGCTATATATAATCTAAGTTTCGTTCTCCAAGAACGAATTTCCGATTTAATAAAATCGTAGATAGCGTGTAATAAGTTTTTGGCTCCGTTTCACCCGACGTTTATTATACGTGACCAATACTCGATGTCGCGTCTAAATATTCCAAGGCATTCGCTTCGTCATACGGTAATTCGGTTTCGTTATTTTTGGCGTTTATTCCTATTTTGCCCGAGCTATTACTCGAGTTTTTACGGTATCGGTCGTACCTTCTAAAGTTTCGCCTATCCAGTTCATTAGCGAAACCAAAACGACGCGTTTATTAATTTGTCGTCACTCCGCCTCCGTTATTTCGCGTTTCTCGTACCGCTTTGTTCGGCGCGAAATCAAACAGCATTTCGGGACGACGCGTTCTCTCGTTCAAGTCAATAGTAAAAACCGTTACATTTTCAATACAACCTCGGGCAAGTTACGTATTTGTTACTGCACGGCATCGTTTACGATTTCGGTCACTATTCGCCTTGCATTTCGTGCAAAACATACGCGAACTTCGTACATGTTCACGTACATGTTGGAATATCGCTAACAACAATAGTGATCGAGGACCGTTACTTAATACTTTACCTGTTTGTATACACACACACACACACACCAACGTATACAACGAGTATAAGAATCGAATTTATATTATAATCGTGAACGCGTTTTTTTGTTTGTTTCTTACAGTTATGGCTAATATAT
>JAIPRN010004878.1:0-12954 GCA_025469175.1 Geopemphigus sp. TES_GeoC_2020
AGTCCCCCTTACAGCCCCCCCTCAAAAAAAAAAAACCGACTAGTATCGTTTAGAAATCACGGACGTTTCAATCGTCGAGAGTTCGATTAGTAGTATCGCGTATGTGTGTACACCACGAACGAAAACCCGTTTGTATAATATTGTGTAGCGACTAGAAACGTCGTGACAATTAACGTGTCGGAAAATAAGTTCGCCATTTGTCGTAACGTAAACGTAAACGCAATACAATAACCGCGTGAACTACGCGTCCGATCAATCTCGTTAATTGAAGACTTCGTACGTACGGCGTGTGTTCGTAATTCAAGTGTGTGTATGTGCGTATGTGTGTGTGTATTATCTGTACAGTCTGAAGGAGAAAAGGACAAAAACGACGAACGTATATTGTGCGTTTCTACGGGGCTGGAATAACGGCGGCGGTTGTTGCAACTCGGCGGCGATGTGTGGCATTTTGGGGTTTATAATACAATCGTGGGCGTGAACGATAGTATTATACGGCGCACGCATACGTGTGTGTGTGTGTGTGTGTGTGTACGCGGTACGGTAAAAAGGGTATCGGGAAATTTCGAACGTGTCGCTAGATATGAGTTTGGTTGGACCCCACCGAGTCCATTAATAATTTAACGGGTAAGAGGAGGAGACGCCCGCTGTAGGCGACTCAGCGTCGTGATTGCGCCGGCGGGAAAGTTTTTATTTTTACGCTTTCGTGTCTCCACGCCTCGTCGGGCTGGACGAACGTGTCGATACGACACGACCGTGCGTCGTGGGGACACATACGGACACGGGCGCGACGAACGAAAATAACGGGCGATAGGAAACGGGAGAATAACGACCGGTTGACGACGAGCGCCTACTTTTTTCCCGTCGAGATACTCACGGCGCAACAGGACGAGCGAAGAAAAACGCCCGAGTTCATTTTTTGCGTTAACGCGACTGTTAGTCCCCCTCCCTTCCCGCTGTCGCTATATTTATGTACACGTCGGTAACAATATCGTTCGATATGTATACACGACGTAAAAAGCACGGGGGAAAATATATACTTCTTAACTTGTGTGTGTGTGTGTGTATATACGCAGAAGGGTGCGGATAATAAATATTTATTTCCAACGAGTTTATCGACATTTCGTAAACATTACTCTTCTCCCTCCGATGATTGCCGACTGTCGGGCAAAGCGGAAAATAAAAATCGTATCGATTTTCCCCCTTACGTTGTCGATAACATAAACTAATAACACCGTATTACAACGCGCGGATAATGTATGTACACTAAAAAATATATATAACGTAGGGTAATTTTTTTACCATCAGCCAGACCATGTCTCGGAGAATAAAAATAATTTTCGTCGTATATTTTTTTGTTCGTCGTTTCGTCCGTTTCATTTTACAGGCGGCGAAACTCGTTCCTCTATTATCTCGCTTTCGAATGTTTAAACGGTAAACCGCAATTCGGAACTATAACTTCTCGCGGAGCGTCGATTTCCGAAACGTATTTCGCTTAATGGGCGTCCGCGGTTTTAAACACGCGGCGCCGTGCGAAGGTACAAATAGCGGTAAATATGAAAAACACACCACCTTCGCGGCCGCTGTATCCAGCGACGGTAGTTAAATGTCTGCCGCGATTATATGTCCGCTAAAAAATAAATTATCGTAACAAAGACACGGGTGTAACGGTTTCGGTCGAACTTCGCAAACGGCGCGTACGATCGTCGAATTCGCGCGCGATAATTACGCGAAACGTGGACGAGAGAAAAATCGAAAACCGAATTTCCGTTTATTTATTCTAACCGAACGCCCGATTGGAACCCGACAATTGGCGGCGGTATTATAGTCGAACACGACGTACGCGTAATGGTCGAACGACTGAATAACGAAACGCAATTCGTTTAAAATCTTAGCGCGTAACCGGCGGTTACGGCGAAAAAGAATTCGCTCGGGGTACGTATTATCGCGCGTATTGTATCGAACCGAACTGTGGGAATCATTCGCAAACATAAATTAGTCGTCGTCGTCGTCGTTATTAAACCGTCCGTCGCGTTGTTTCGGATTGGTCGTATGTGTACACATATTAACCGTACAACACAGTTCGGTGCCAAACGAGATACATTCGCCCGGAAGATTATAATTCCGATGGAATAAACAACTCGGGCGTTACACGGATATTCAATTAAACAAAACCATTTGGAAACCGTTTTCGTAATATTTATCGTACGAATATTTCACAGCCGTGCCGCGACGCGCGTAACCGAAAGTCCAGTAGACATTCGGAAACGACGTTTTCGTAGGATAGTTCCGATCGATCGAAATTCGATTACTATACCCGCGCCTACGGGTATTGTTAAATACGAACCGCGACCGACGCGAAACCGTTTCGATGTACGATGGAACGTCGTTAAATGTTGACGGATGAAAACCACCCGTACGTAAAACGATTGTCGCTCACGTCGGAACGACGCGCACTGTTCGGCCGCACCGTTTGGCGACGTCGTCCGATTTTTGTCCGCGATTACGTTACGCTGTCGTCGGTGAAATCGACCTGAACGATCGACGAGATTGAGAACGCGCGACGCGTGTCGCGGAAACGCGTCGACGTAGCCGAAAAAACGAGGAAGGAATACGCGAAGGGAACGTTTCCGGCGCTACGCAAACACGTTACGTACAACACCGTACGGTAGTGATCGCGTAAATCGCTATCGTCCCATCCGTCGTCAGTGCGACGGCGGAGAGTTTGAAAATAACGTGTACGGTCTGACGATCGTATAAATCAATTTAGCGAATAAATCGAAAACGTTCGAATGTCGTCAACACGTGCGTCCATTGTACGCGATGACAGTGTACGATACGGTTCAACCATATACGACGGTCACTCAACGGGGACGGCTCGAAATCCAAATAATAATAATAGCCGCCGCATCGGCGGGACAATCGTTCGACCGAAGAGAAACTGGAATAGGTACCCCACGCTCTTGTATCTTTAAATGTAAACATTCACGAACAGTTAGTTATACGCCCGGGCGACAATTCCGAGACGGACGCCGGCAAATCGACGGAATTAATGAAATTCGCCGATTCGTTTCGATTTTTGTATACTCGACGTGTTTATTATTACAACGTCGCGGCGCTACTTGCCTACGATCGTAGTGTATTACGTTATTAAACGTGCCGTATTGTCGGCGAGTAGTTTTAAACATTTTATAAACGAACGTCGGATTATGTCCGTTATATTTAACTTACGGAACGTTAATAATTTACCGCTCGAATTTTGAAAATTACTAAACGTTCAAAACGCGGTATTTTTGTTTTTTTATTACTCCCGGTAGTAAATTTCATAAATATGAACCCCACATCAGGGACGTCGTACGAGAAAGCTGGACCTTACTTTTGGCCACTACATATTTTCTTATATATAAACTACGCGCGATTAGTCACGGCGTAATAGACGCGCGGCGCCGGTATTATTAAATTCTTAATAAGAAATAACGACGATATTCCCTCGGTCGCGGCGTTCATATACAATACCGCGGCACGGACCTAGATAAATGTGAAACATAGCGCGTTCAAACTGTACATTTTGAATTTTCGAGAGTAATTAACCCGTGCACTTCTTAAGGTCGACTTCGCGTTCGCGCCGAATACATTGTACATAATAAAGGGAGAAACGGTAGACGTAAATCAAAAACCGGCCGGCCGTACGCGTACAATTGTTTGCCGTCCTAATGAAAAACTAAAACGACGCCTTTTATGCGCCCGGTAAATACGTCTACTTGTACAGACACACTTTCTGATACGGAAATACGTACACGGATTGCGGTTCATCGTTAGATCGAGAACAAAGTCGTTTTAACTATATCGGACGGTAGCTATTCGATAACGATCATTTTTTGCCAACAGGCCAAATCCACCACCTGTACTTAAGCGGACGTTTAATTACCTTAAACTACTGTATTTATTTGTCGTCGAAGTACTTTTGTTAAACCTAAGCGGTGGCCCGTAAAATTATAAAATTTAAGAACACGAAAATATTTTCAAAAATAATAACGAACTAGTTGTCTGATTCTACTAGAACCATAAACGGAAACGAAAATGGTTCGATAGGTTCTAATTGACGGTTAAAATAATTTTAACGATAATTTTCGATTATTTAGGTCAATTTTCGAAAAATGTCTTGGCGCCGATTTTGAATAAATAAGGAAAGACTGTACGCGGCAAATATTTATAAAGACTATCGCTCAGAAAACGTCTTAAAAAATTGAGTTAATTCTACTGTATCAGTATTAAAGTAAATTAAATTATATTACGCCGTCTTCGCAAATTAAATTGTATTATTACTCGCTTTTATACAAATTTACGTTTTAACAACACAAAAACGACTCCTATGATGGTATGAAATTATACAATAATAATAATAAAAACAGATTTTAAAACCAAATCATAATTTACGTAGAATCCTTACGAAATTTATCGAAGTTTTTCGCTTTAATTAAAAAAAGAAAAAACGCGTATTTATTATAATCTCGAGTACACTTTACTTGAAGTAAATATGTTCTTGAATATATACTATTATATATTACACAAATAATAAACGCCCATTATATACCACTCGAACTTAAATAATTTATTTTATTTAAAAAAAAAAAAATATATATATATAAATAAAAACAAAAATTAAACTACATTATGTTTTTCCGAGTACGCGATCCGTATATTTTATAATAATGTTATCATTATAAAGTTTATGTTACATTTACGTGTATTATTAAACGTTCGAAAGTGAATACGAATATATATATTAATATGTGTTTAATGAAAATGTGACGTTTTATTTTTGGTTAAATACAAATATTATATTTATCATTCGGTAAAGTTTCGACCGAAAGTTCATAGCAATTAATTTCCAGATACTCCACCGAGCACTCAAAGTTTGCTAAGTGATGACTGCTTGTAGTAGATATTCCCCAAAAAGTTATTTTAAGTGATAATGATAATAACACATAATACACAACGTATAACACCAGTGACGCAGCAATTTCTCTAAACACGTAAAACGGATATTGCTTTATACGAAATTTGGGGCGATCACTACATATTACATTTACTCGAGCAAGTATATATATATAATTTACACTTGCGGCGCCCAAGTAAACTCCGGTCCGTTTCCCATTTAAACGAAAATATACTCGCGGAGCGTTTGATTGCGACATCGATCAATGTGCAACATACGGACGTAGATATATAGAAGGATACGTAAAAAACCCTAGCAAGAACACGCATCAACGCGCGGGCGTGTATATTTACGAGTTTTTACGCGTACCGCGAAGCTTTTTACAGCCAGAAGCTGCAGCGGTATTATTGGCATTTCCGTTGGAAAATTTGCACGGTCCGAAAGTTTTTTACGATTTCGTCTAGTCCGCGCACGGTACGCGTATGTGATTACATTTTTACTGCTATAGTATTTCGCCGGGTCTACACTATAACGCTTTATGGGGCACGAGACATTTACCGCTTCTTCGTCCCACGTCAACGTATCGAGAGAGTCAATTTGTCCATTTTTATATTCTCGTCGTACTATTGTTAATTAATAACGATAATAACTAGACAATCGCGTGACGTGTGTTTACTTATGGTGAACATTGTTCTAGCTAAGATTTCTGTTAGTAAACGTCGCGAAAATAGCGTAAAGTTAATACATCAAACGGCCTTGTAACAGAATGCCTAGGTCAAACGGTGTTCGATAGATTTCGTTAAAAAATTAATCTAAAAATAACCAAAAAAATCCATCCGTAAAATGAAAAAAGATTGAGAATCGAACTCGGATAACCTAACCAGCTGATGTTATAATCGTATTATTATTCTAATTTTGAAATCGATTCCGAAAAACGATTTTGAGTAAAACTCTGTACGTTCTTTATAGTTTTTCGAAATTCACACTTAAAAAAAGTTATAACGAACGATTGTTCAACGACTTTTTTTTCAAACAATTTTCAGACTTTAATCACGAAAACTAACGGAACGAAATACGTCGATAATTATTTGCCAGTTACATTTGTCGGTGATTTTTCGATTGGGCAAGATGTCGAATTATTATTGGGACAGTGACAATACGTGGTGTCGAATAAAGTACCGGCGACTACCATTCGCCGTTTCTTCGAAATATTAAAAATAAAATAACGCCGCGCGATCAACTGTCTCGTATCACAGCATCCGGAAAATATTCGAACGCACGCGAAAGCTCATGGACGCGGACCGAACGACGAAAAATCGGGAAAAAAAATTATTACGGACGAAATGGGAACATCGGCCAACCGTAACGTGTTTAATATACGCCCGATTAGGTAAAGCCCGAATACCGAACGTCCAAAATTCAAATTATCGAAATGGCCGTCGTCTTCGTTGTCGTCGTCGACGCGAGGCCGTCCATCTGTAACAGAGTAATCCACTATAAAGTTCTACCGCGCGGCCGCCATTGTGTATAATGTACCACGTCGTAGCTACATAATGGATTTCCGGGGATTACTACACCGTCCCTCTTACAGGTACACGACGTCCGGGGGTCTTATGGGCACTCGGTTTGTTGATAAAAACGTTGTACTCAGGAAATTACTACGCGTTTCGCATCACGCCCCGTTTTACTCCGCATGATCGTCTCCCGTTCTGCATAATAATAACGTTATTGTTATTGTTATAACGGACAGCCGCGAATCTATGTACGATATATTTTAAACAGATACGACGCGCCAACCACTTTGCGCGCGGAAAAATATTCGAAATCGATTTTATAGGTTAAACTAATACTGCGGTTATCGTCTACAACAATATGTGCGCCGACACTCGGTAGCGGGATACAGTAAATATGAGCGCAATACGATCGAGTCACATGGACCGTACGTTCCGTAAGACAATATAATCAGGCCGAATTCTTTTCGAAAGTATGACGACGGTTTTCCAGCGCGGATTATTTATAGATATTGGAAAAGCGTGTATTTTTATGATCTAACGGATAAAAAGGTAATGTCGCGTTGGTCGATATTAGACCACCTTTTATTTGTCGTCGTAACTAATAACGATAACGCCCGAAGACGGGTCACGTCGAAGCAAAATAACGCTATGGAAAATCGATAGAATTTCCTGACGTATTAAATATCCCTCTTACCCGGCCGGTACTGTAGTAAAAATTTAAAGTCGAAGCAATTTTTTAACACATATCGTTATATTATACGTTTAATCGTCTAATATACTCGCACTGAACTCCTCAAATATTCAGAAACCGTCTTCACCACACGTATATATTACTTATCGAGTTCGCCTCTCAAGTTTCTAAAACCTATATATTTCCAGTAACAGCACTGTCTCAAAATAAATACACTATCGTAAACGAGTTTTAATAGTAATTTTAATTTCAAAATAATTCGTATCTGAGGAATGTAAAACAATGCGTTATTATAGACGTTCTTACATGTATAATATAATTATTAGGCTACAATTAACGTGACGAAACATCGTCGCACGCGAGGCGAATTACAATGAAAACAACGTAATAATAGTAATTAGTTTGGACTAAGAAATTCGTCGAAATCATTAGAGTTTAAAAACGCACGTTACGTGATGTTAGACGACGTTTCGAATAATGGCGGAAACAACACGAAGTCGTTATTCGAAACTCGTTTGACAATATATGTTGTTTCTGAATGTAATATCTAAAACGCACGTTCCTTTGTACGACCCGCTTCCATTTTAAAATGTCCAATTTGCCCCGCGCGCCAAATGTTTGCGCAACAAATTGCTACAAGGTCCGTTGTTTGTATAGAAAATTAATTTATATATCATCCCTGAAACAAAATTAGAGGGGACCACCCGCTACTTAATAATAAATCCAATTTTGAAATTCGTATTTACGCCAATATATTATTACGGTACGATACTGCGCGGTTTATCGTACCTGATCAAACGTACCTAAAGATCCATTTAAGATTGACGTGACGAATTTTTCCGGAAAAATACATATAACCATACGCGATATTATTCGAGATATTACAAAGAACGGCGTACCAATTTCAATGATGGTTTACAATATCATCACCCAGTGGCGTGCATGAAACACTAGAGAAAATTACTTATAATGTAGGACTTCTTCGTGAACCTCGGTACAGACATTAAACTACAATGTATAGTGACTAGTATATGTCATTGATTAATTGTGAATGGACCTCGTTACCATATTCTGTATTTAATCAACATATTGCGCGTTATAATTTAGTGTGAAAATAACAAAAAATTATCATAGAGATTTTGGAACCTAAATAACGGTTAAGCACGTATTTACGTAATGTAGTCAAAACGTATTTTTTTGAAGATTTTAAATCATAAATGGATTTTTAAAATGTTCCTAAATAATTTACCTAAATGAAATAATTGATTATTAAACTATTTACTCAAACGTAACAATTTAAAAGTTAAAACAAAAAATCGTATAATATATATATATAGATAATAAAATGTCATACTAGGTACTACCTGTATGGAATGATCTAAAAATCACACTTTTCGATCGTTAATATACATTTAATATACTTCAACATACAGTAAATATTCATATACGAAACGTGTTATTAATCTTCAAGTAAGAATAATTATTACTTTAACTGTTTTAATATTGCCTTTAATAAAAATAGAGTGCATTTTGTACGCTATCCGAAAACGTAATTATATTAAATATAACTATGTCAAATTATTTTTAGAATATAGTATGAAAATATTACGATTAATATTATGAAACCTTCCACTTTCCGCCATCGTTCACCGTTCAAAAACACCACGTACCTTTAAAGGGTTTCTCTGATATTAAGCACAACTTTGATATGCTATTTTCGCGTAAAAGGAATATTTGAAAACAAAATAAATTGTTTAAAATTATTTCTTACTAACATATTTTGTACAAAGAAACTGTGTTAGTGTAAATTGTTTATTAATTATTAACTAAGTATCAATTTTTAGTAACATTAATTATTTGTATTGTTACATTATTATGAGAGATAAATTTAAAAAATAAATAAAGCACGTACAATACTTTGTAATGTATAAAAACATATATACACTATATAATATTATAATTTATCGCTAAAGAAATATTCCGGTGCTAATTTTAATTCGTTTTTTTTTTTTATATTTTGCCGATATTTTCTAGAAAAGACTAATTTATTTTGCAGCCAAAAAACTCAAGTAAATAAACGTATACACTATTAAAATTACGTGGCGGAATTAGTCTCGAAACAGTTTAACCGAGACAAAATTGAATTTATTCATCAGTGTGCCGCCTACATCTTATTAGCATTTTTCAATTATAACGTTATGAATATATATAACACTATATCTAACTGTATAAAAACGCTAAGGGAATTAACAGTATTTCCCCAAGTAAATTGGTCGTTAAGTTCTACGCACACTGCGGAACATACCAAGCGGGAGAAAACGTTTACTGCGAAAATTCGATTAACGCTGATATTAAATTAACTGAAGACCGGTCAAGTTATTCGATAAAAACTAATTGATACGGAGACGAACGAGTATATCAAATAAGCATATATTACAATGCCGTGAAGTTGTAAAACGGACAATTTATTGGAAATTTCATTCCGGAATCGGTAAATAACGTGTATAGTTGCGAAAATAGTGGCTGCATACAAAATGTATTATTCGTCATTGTAAGTAGAAGTTGTTTTTAATAATTACAGAATAATAAAATAGAATTTCGACAAAATAAGAAACACGTGATTCTTGGTTTTCTACGAATTATTGATTTTTTTTTTTTTGAGACCTTAAAATTATTGAATCGTACGACCGAATTAAAAACGAAATAATAAACATTTAATGAAAAATGCAAACCATTATTTTTTAATGCAATTCTATAGTGTTTATTTTTCGAAATATATAAAAGTAATAATAAAACTAAATACATATCGTGAATAGTATCAATACTTTTCGTAAAATTGAGTAATTGGCAGTATCATATTATACATAAATATATACAAAGAAGGTAACGTTTACGTGATCTAAGGAGTTATTTTTTCTTCCTCGCTTCTTTTCCAGTTATTTAGGGTAGGCCACCTTTGTCCTAAACCTCCACTTGACCCGATCTCCCACATCATCCATGCAGATCTAAGGAGTTATTAAGTTCAAAAATTAAAACAGATATTATAATAACAATGCAATAAATCTAAAACAAAGCAAAAAAAAGTAAAGAAGAATAAACTTTAATTGAACATAATGTATATAACCAAAATAAATATTACTTGAATTCCCATTATAAATACCGCTAAATTAAAATTAATAACTTCAGACCAAATATAAAAATATGTATTTAAACATTTTTCTTAGGCGATTATTTTTCCAAAATAGTTTTTCATTAATTTCAAACAAAATAAAATGTCAACACCCATAATGAATCGAAATATTATTTTTGTTTAAATTCAAACAAAATTTACATGTTTAGAAAATTCTATGTAATTGATTTTTTTTCGTAAAATAATAAAGTTTTACAGAATGTTTTTTTAATTAAAAAATACTTAATTATAATTATTATAAAATACACGTGATTATACGTTAAATTGTTCTATAGAAAATTTCGACAATTTCTCGTGTTTTGGAACTCGTCCAAAACGCGAGTGCATGTGACATTTGTAAAATGCCATAGGCCATCTCTTATATTACTATAAGTTATTTCGTCTCTCTGCCTTCATAAATCCATAAAAGTTTACACGGTAGTCCATTAATCGTATTTCGTCTTCTTTGTGGTTGTCACGTATCCAAATCTTATCGACATCTGCCAACCATACGCACATAGTGCACCTGACTTTAATAGAATAGCTACTTACAAAATATTCAATAATAACTAGACTTGAAACCAATTTCTAAATTACTTTTAGATACCAGTTAAAACCGATAAAAATAGAAATCTATACCCAAATTAAAAGTTTAAAATAAGTAAACAACTTCAACATCTTGATTTAAAGCAAAATATTTGTACATCAATATTCAAAATTAAACCATTCATCGAACTAAATAAATATCGGTATTAAAATTAAAATCAAACTCCTAATTACTGAATAACAATAACTGAAATTAAAAATATAATAAAAATAAAAAAATTTAAAACCGGCAATTAAAATCGTAATGAAACAAAAATTAAATTACAAAATAAAACATCGTAATCGGGTACAATGTGCGTCTATCTTAGTTCGTCATTTAATATATGAATGACGAACTGAGATAGACTTTATCATAATGCTTACCATATCCGTACTTTTTAATTCATATTTTATAAGGTAAAAGTATTTTCGGTTTGCAATGGACGACGGTCAGAGTACAAACAGAGAGTATTGACATATTGTCAAATTTCCGCCGGCAAATGCAACACTAAAATTAAACTATTATTAAATAATAATAAAATATATTTTGTATTTCTAACGTATATAGAGTACTTTTATAATTAATATTTATTATTATGGTAATAGACGTTATATAATAGTTGTATTTTCATTAAATATTTCGACTAATTAAAACCAAAAAATCATAAAATGACAATCGATGTTCGAAATTATAATATTAACCATAATATCTTCAAAACTACTTTCTAAGTTTTAAACAAAACCGATAATCGAAATCGTAATGAAAACCGAAAATTGTAATTAGGTCGCAAGCTCTGCTCATAGCAAAATATTACGTATATAATATAAGTATTGACCAATAACAGGCGATAATAAATTTTTTCTGCTTTACGGTCTCTCCACGTATAATTGAACCGTATCCTATGTTTAAATAACTATTTCATAATCTATTATGCATAATTTGATAAGCATCTTGTTTTTATGGGATGTTTTTTAAAATTCTTTTTACAAAAATTGTAATAACATTTTGTATACGAATTTTAAAATACACATAATTAGATTTACATATACATCAACGAATAATTATAAATTACAAAATGTATGACATATACTATACCCATACAATTTATAATATAATTTTTCAAAAAATATATATGTAAGTTATATGTATTGTTTTTTAATAAATTACTTAGAAAGATTATTTTCGAAAACATTTAAGTACTTAGTACTATTAATTCTTTTATGGGTCTATAAATATAATGATACCATTAAATTACGTCTCTATTATAATATTTATGGCTATTATATATTATGCAAAATATTCGTACAACAATCAGAATTATGCTGCTGTTTTTATTAGAAGAGTTATCAAACATTTTGTATAAAAGCTTTAACTGCGTTTATTCATATTACTACTATTATGAAATTCGCAAATTAAAATATGGAGAGACATTATTAAAAGTTTTAATTATTGATAACATTAAATTTATATAAATTTGTTTATCGTTCGAGAGTACCTATGTATAACGAATTCAATATTTTATTCACAAAATCTTCGTGATTAGAACTGAATTTGAAATGAATATAAATACAAATATTAGTCGACTTATTTCTAGATGAAATTAACCGTTGAAACATTTTCAACTACCTACCTAATATTTAAATCTGTAAAGTGTAGCGCACCTTCTTAGCACTATCGATATTTATACCTATTCCTATCCAGTTAAGAAACGATCGGCCGGCTAAATAATGTAGAAGAAAAAATTTGTGTATTTCCTATATAACTAGAAAATACGTATGTAATATCTATACAATTTATAATCATATATCACGATATTCATTTGAGTACGGTCATGATTAGTGTTTAGGTTAGGTACGTTAATTATACGTATAATAATAATAATAATAGGCTTATTGGAGATTGTTTTTATAAAAGTATATAAAATTCGAGTTAAATCGAAAAAAATTTCAAAACGTATATTTTTTTAATATTCAATTCAAACGGCTTTTTTAACAAAACGTTGCCATTCAAATGACAAACGTTGTACAAAGTATATATATATATATATATATATATATA